>JAALXN010001588.1:0-51996 GCA_012978555.1 Fusarium drepaniforme | reverse complement strand
GCCCATGAGCTGGACTTGCTGATTACGTTCGACGAGGTCATCCTGGTTGATGCAGAGGGCGTCGACCCAGAGGATCCTTGGGAGAGTGCTATATCTGGCGTTCTCCAGTGCTAGGCGTAAGTTCTCACCGACATCAATGGCGAGGCCGTTGCAAACTAGGCCTTGAACTTTACTCTGAACTGACTGGGTCCAGCAGTAGGAAAGGGCGCTGTACTTGTTGGCCGCGTCGTCAAGACGTACCGCTCTGAGATGGCATCGGAGCCTATCATTGTCTGCGCGCCAAGGCTCAATGACCAGAAGTCTGAACCAGTCAGGTCCGGGTAGTGGTTCATACATGGGTGCTTCGGCGGGTCGATTGAAATCTTTGGACTCCTTTGAGCGATACCCTGGCAAGAGCAGCTCCAGAAGGTCGAAATCAACCGCTTTCGTCTTCGGAGATTCAGGCGGAACATGCTGTGCGGTCTCAAGCTCATGTAAAACCTTTTCCACAACCGGAGTTGGTTCTTTGAGTAGTCTCGACTTTAGCTCTTGTGCGTTGCGCTGACGCTGGCGTTCCGCTGCGAGCCTGCTCAAACGCATCATCTCCTGCTCGTACTCCTCTCTATGGTTCTCGAGGGTATCTCTTGAGAAATACTCATCTGCAACATCTAGTGTCAGTGGGTCTATGCCAGACGGAGGGATACACTGCTTTGTCCCTGTCTGTTTTATACTTGTAGACTTACAGTCTTTGCGAGAGGCAATGACTTTATATTGATACATGTCAACACCCCGGCGCTTTAGATACCATAGAAACCCTGATCTGACACATTCATCGTAGTATGATGCTTCAATTGGTATATGGTGCCAATCTCTAGACGCCATGGTTTTCTTTTTTTTAGGGGGGGGGGGGGGAGGTCAGGATTCTGCTGGCCTAGGCCGACGGTGGGTACACACTGTAGAATTTGGGAGAAGGCCTATCAAAAATACAAGAGAAAGGGACCGAGCCAAATCATGGAGTGATTCTGTGTTTAATGGAGCTATCCATATGGGAGATACAGAGGATTTAATCTTGAGACACAGCCTAGCACAGCCTCCACAAGTGTTATAACATTGCAAGCTGAAAGCCAGGGTTCGTACTAGTTCCTTGGCGTAGGTACGTACCATACCACACTGATTTTTGTCTGGGACTTTTGGGGGTCAAAGACAAGCCCCGTCAAACGGCAGCACTCATTCTTTTGCACCCACGTGGCCACCCGGAAGACTGTGTGCTAGTCATAATCTCCTAGCATCGCCCCCCTAAATAAGCCTATCTTGCATAGCTACAACAGCCCCCGGCTTCGAGCCGCTCTCAACCTTGTCATCTTCGTCAGACTCTGTGTCCGACCCTTCATCAGAGCTATCTGCTGAAAATGAAAGCTGCGCCTTGGAGAATGAAATAACATCTTTTTTCTTCAGCTCTCGCCGTAAAGATATCATGCCATTGGGTGATAGAATGAATCCTTTCGCTTTCCATATTACTTTGCAATACTCGGCTGCGTAAGCCCGTTCGCCTTGCACAGTTGACTCATACGCAGTGGTCAAATTTGTGCTAGACTCAAGCTCGACCGCAGCCAAGCCGTTAGATGTTGAAACAGGAGAGCTCAGGATGATGTTTTCCAGAGCTGAAGTGTTTGCTTTGAAATGATGTGCCGCTCCGTCAGAGTCAGTGCGCTTGATGCGAGGCCCCTGTGCTGTCTTGATTCCCACCAGTAGATAGAGGCCACCCTTGCCTGTTGACGATCTGGCAAGATCCCGGAGTTTCTGCCCGTGAGACTTATGTACTGTCTCCCAGATTTCCTGATGTTGGTGTAGCCGTAACGTTTTGGCATGAGCGCTCTTGAGTTCGAAGGATTGTCCTTGGTCTGAACTGACGCCAAGATCAAAAAGCTGGGCGAGCATGGCGGCGGCGGTTTGAGACCGAACCGTTTTGAGTGTGAGGGCCAAGTCCGGCTCATGCCTTACATCAACCCTCGTGTCACCGCTCAGCATGTCAGGCTCAGAGGGGGAGATGGGTGGACAGAAATTATTTGATGGGTTACGGACATCTGAAACAACTCGCCCAAGGAGCTTTAGGCCCGCTGAAGCGTCGATGTCATTGTCGAAAACAACCCAGGTTCTTGTCATGGCGATGTAGGGTGGATGATACGGAAGCTGGTGCGAATGCTGTCAGGGATCTCACCGCCAAATCGATGGCAGCTAGGACATATATCATCGTGGAGTGTGTGGAGGCCTCCATTTCGGAACCGCCTTACACTCCCTGATCTCGATTCTGTTTCAAGCTGTCTCAGCCCAAATAACTACTTTGGTAAGTTAGGCTGCAGCCGGGCTGAGTCGGTCACAGTAAAAATGCTCGGCATGGCTCGGCTACTCTCGTCTTAAACGAGGCTTGAAAATTCCATATGTAAGCAGCCTTGGCGGTACCTGGGAGCTGGCGGCGCCACCTGACGTGGTTGTTGAGACTGCAGCGTATAGGCGGCATTCCGCGTACACCCTCACTAAGTACGCGGACAACTCAGCTGCGAGCACTGCCTCTTAACGCGTGTCGCAGACTCGGTGAAGCCAAATTACCAACCTGATGCTGACTCGATGAAAAATGTAATGCGGCTCTTCGATAACGTCCAAAGAAATAAATCATTGAGACCAACGATAAGATGCTCGTAAATACTCCAAATTCATCTACCAGACAACGTTATTCTCTTCTTTAGGCAGAACCATCATTCGTTGTTGAAGCTATGTCGCCTCACCATGTGGTCACCGTTCGACAGGCTGCCTACGATGGGCACGCACGATCATGGAGTTTGGAGTTAAGTTACAATGGATGCTCAGGAACCGCACACCTAGCCGATCCCTTCGTCGATGATGATGAGCAAGAACTGACGTGGGCTCTGGAAGAATACCCCTTACGTCAGCCTTTTGAGCTTCAAAGAGCCCTGGGCGTGCGAAAGAGTGTAACCCTTTATGCGGAGAGTCTCCTCACACAACTTCGTAACTCGATTGATACCATCTTGCCGCAAGGTATTACCGGGTCAGCCTTCACTTTAACGATATCGGATTCTTCTGGTTTAGGATCGCTCCATCGACTTCACTGGGAAACGCTGGAGCGTCTAGATTCAGTTAGTATTCTCATTCGGCGACATATCCAGGTACCAGACAACTTGAACGGGGAACCCAACCTAGACATCAAGTTATTACCTTTCCCTATTGCTTCGGATAAGAAGATCCACCTTATTCTGTTTACGGCGAGAAGCACCACCGAGGAGGACGATGATGTTTCGTACACGTTGGTTTCAAGGGTGGTTCACCGCATCATCTCATCTCTCCCTGATGGTACCACAAAATTGCGACTGGTTCGGCCGGGCACCTTCAGCGCTCTAGAGGAAGCCCTAAAGGAAGTAAATGACCCCGAAACGGCCAAGGTTGTTCATTTTGATTGCCATGGGTCTGCCTCGGCCAAAAAGTGAGCCTTGCCGACTTGAGTTTTCCTTTAAAAGCATGGATATTAACAATACCTCACTCAAGATCCTACCTCAAGTTCTTAGATGAAGATGACAGTAGTCAACTTCGCAAAGAGAGTTCTGCAAAGATCGGGAAGCTCCTTCACGATAACAATGTGTCAATGGTTATCATGAATGCCTGCGACTCAGCGCAAGCAGGATCCGCCCCAGAGGCAGACCTCGCTGCTGTCTTGCTTCAGAAGGGGGTGCCATGCGTCGTAGGAATGAAGAAAAAGCTTTTGACAGCGTCTTCAGAGCCACTTCTGAAGTGTCTCTACCACAGCCTCTTCCTGTTACGAATGAGCCCTGTCTCGGCCATTTACGAGACGAGGCGATACCTTCACGCCAACAAGACCAGAGCCGCGGTCTTAGCCACCAATGTTCAATTAGAGGATTACTTGATCCCAGTTCTGTACGAACAAAGTGTCGAGCCTGACCCTTGTCATTCAACACCTGTGGCCGTGGCCAAGTTACCAAACCTACCTCCCAGCGAGAGCCGGCTCCGGCATATAGTCCCAATATCAGACATGATCGGCAGAGACTTCGACCTCCTGCGTGTAGAGACAGCCCTGACCATGCAGAGTCATGTCATCGAACTTACAGGGACTCTTGCATGCGGCAAGACGCATTTTATTCGACAGGCATCGATATGGTGGGAGCGCACCCGGTTCGTGGATCGTGTCATCTGGCAGTCTGAATCTACGCCGTTGAACCGGTTGTCAGTTGCGCGTACCATCCTCCACCAAACAGCCACAACGGCAAACGCCCAGTCTGCGATACCAAACCAAGAGGATCGGGTCCTTAGGGAAGCCCTCAGACGAGCGAATTCAGGCAAAACTTTACTTGTCATTGACCAATGTGACCACCACATTTCGAGCATGCGTCAACAAGACAGAGACGACTTGATTCAGTTTCTACAGCGGATGGATGAGACCATGGTGGTGATAACGCTTACAAAACGGGAAAAAGCGACTCTAGGTACGTTCTCGACAGATAAACCCATCACTGCGAGCCCTTGAATAAGTAACTAACAGATAATAGACTTTCCTCCAGTGGAGTTGCCAACTCTCAGTGATGATGCGACGCGTGAACTTGCGCTCGCCGTCATGGGGTCCCAAAGACGCTCACAGTTACAATCACCATCACACCTCGTATATCTCAACCAGTGCATGGCTATTACCGGAAACATCCCCCTCCTAGCCAAGGCGATAGGCAGGGAGCTAGGTTCCGATCCACTAGCCACTCCGCGGAGTCTTTTCACCAAGCTAGCTTGTGGCGGATGTTTGAACTCGTTGTTGCAACACCCAGTTATGAAACGTCTGCTGGACCAAGTCGACCGCAGAGTCCTACGCCGTTTACCTGATCGCAAGAAGAAGCTGCTTTTGTCGTTGGCAACAAGCATGGGACGAGTCTGCAAGACTTCCCCGCATCTCCGAGAGAGACTCAGTCGTCTAGGTGTCCTTGGACCGTATCAAGGTTCTGCTCTACGCGGTCACGGTGATGAACTGGCCGATCCTTTAGTCCAACTTTTAATGCCTGACGTAGTCGCCAAATTGTCTGGTTACAAAGAGTGGAATACGGTGATGACAATCCTCCAGCAGGACGGATTGTTGTTTGACCACGACAATAGTCACTGGGCGATTCATCCTCTTCTCCCTTTCGCCCTGCGTCACCTTCTCAAGCAGCCTCAGTTCGCCAATATGGTATCTCTGACACTATCCTACGAGGCTTCCATAGCTCAATACCGCTCCATGACCGAAGAGTGGGTAGACCGGGATTTTGCCTGGACTCGGTACGGTCGACCGTCTGAGTCGCCTATGGCTCCGAACAAAGCGGCTGCCATGGTGCAAAGCGACTTCTTGAATATTTATTCAGCAATCAAGGTTTCCATCAATGACTCGCCGAATCGCTGGCGTCAAGCCTTCCCATGGGGTTTATTCCAACTTGCAATTGGGTTCATCCCTTTCCCTCCGCCCTGGTTTAGCCATTCCAATCGCGTTTTGTTGGTCGATCTGATGCACGAGTACCTGGCTCGGTTCAGTCAAATATCTTGGTGGACTCGAATTAAAGCATATTGGATACATAAAAAGGAAGTGGCTGGTACGAAGAAATTAGTCAACGGTGGTGCTTGCATGACATTCAGGGCGGCAGTCGCTTGCTCACTCGAACTCTCGAGGTACTACAGTCTTCGCAACAATCCACGCAACTTTGCCCAACAACTAGGCGTTACGAAGTCTCTCTTCCAACGATTCTTGCAGCAATTTCCGCAGGACAAGAGTGACCCGGAGGTTCTCGGCATGCAAGGCACAATCCAATTCATGTCTGCCATGACAATGGAGCAGTTTGACCAGACCCCAGATGTTCAACTGATGACGACAGTTAGGCAGTTGCAACAAGCTAGTCACAACCTTTCCCAGTCATCCCCGCTCGACCAGGACGCCCACCTTCTTTCGGCGAATGCACAGCTGCTTTCTGAAGTTTTCTCTTTGGCAAATGTCAACCAGACTGACCCGACTAGACAAGACGAAGATTTCGAAGCGTTGAAACAACGATGCCACGACTTGGGCGCGATTCAGGATGAATACAGAGAGCTCCAAAACCTACCCATTCCCACTTTTGCCGACCTTAAGACAATGTTGCTGGGAGGTACCCCTACTACCTTGGACTCTATCCATCCAAGCATCACCGCTGGGCTATCTCTAGCACTCCCCAGTCCATCCAGATCTGCCCATGCAACATTAAACCCTACAAGGCTAGGTGTCCTACACCAACTGCAAGGACTCGGTGACGAGAACGGACAACTAACAACCTTGATACACCTCGCTGCTACAAAAGGAGAAACTGAGGATTGGGCCGACGCGTTGCAACTGTTACGAACAGGAATCCAGGTCCTGCACGAATCCAGTCCTACTTTGTTTGCATCCCCCACATCGCTGCGTAACGGCGAAGAACTACAGGCTGCTGGGCTCTTTTTCATGGCTGCTTCGGCGGCGAAAGAAGCTGGCGACATGGCTGAGAGTCGGAGGCATCTGGTAAAAGCCCATTCCTTCTGTCATTTTGAGGGTAATTCAGTCGATCACAAGTGCTTGCTACTCCACATCCTCCCGATGAAGATCTCGCTTGATCTGGGAGCCGAACGTACAATAGAAAGCCTGCAGGAGTATGTTCAGCTCGCGGCCATTTCCTACGACCCCGCCCCAACAACCGCATTTTTTGGCATCGGCCAAATAATCCATACTCTACGCGGGACACGGGGAACAATGAGCTCCAGTATTGACACGATGCTAGAGCAGTTCAAGAACGGCACTCTCTTTGAATGCATCTATGTACAGCACTTGTTCCCCACACTCGAGCGACCAGAGGAGTATTTCACAGCCGCGATACAATACATTTCTGAACAGACGGGAGCCAGTGTTCTCGGTTTCATTCGGCTTCTGAAAGATATCGACAGACTCTTCGTAACGCATTTCACAGAGATTACTGAGAGAGCAAAGCGAAGTGAGGACGAGCCCTTATTCCGAGAAGCGGAAAGGGTTGTCTTCGGTAAACCTGAAGATTGCGTGGGCTTTACGTTCCTGGTACAATGGGAAACAAAGGTAAGAACAATAACTCAACATACCCACCGCGTATTGAACGTTACAATGCTAACAGATACTTAGTCCTTACGTACGAAATGGACGTAGTAGGTTTTGCGACGACCAAATCTTTTCTAGGGTAGGTAAACTGAAAGGGATGGGGGTTAGTCAGCAGGTTTTGAAGAGTACCAGACCTAGGTACAGGGTGTCTCGTTAGGGAGCGAGTGTTACCTACGCGCTAATCGAGCGGGGAGGCAATCGGAGTTTCCCGAGGCTTTGATAATGGCTCCAATCTCAACTTCTCCTCTGACTCTTCTCGCTCCATATCCGGTGTTAAACTCTTGTCTCGCACTCTTGTGCCTTGACACGTTACTACGTTGACACCAAGGCACGATTTATACACACAGTACCAGGTTTCATGAGCATCGCCATGGCACCTCCAACTGCAGATAATCCCCACCCTGTCAAGCGACCCCGTGTTGGAGAGCGGACTTTGCTCGCCTGCGTCGGCTGCAAGCAGAAGAAGCTCAAGGCACGGTCTTCCACCCTCATGTACTGTGCCTCCTCTGACTTTCAGATAGTGCGATGGACAAGTGCCAAGATGTCAAAACTGCTCAAAGAATGGGAGAGGTAGGTCAGACTGCACTGCACATCTGACCAAACAGTCCGGTGTTGACAAGGCCATCTAGAGTGCCTCGTTGAAGACCCTGCGACGGGTCTTTTCCGTCCTCGAGACTACATGCAGTCGCTGGAAGCAAGAGTCGCTTATTTAGAAGGCCTCCTCCAACAAGTCCGACCTGATGTAGCCTTGGATCATCTTGCTGGGCTCGAGAAACCGCATGGCGACTTGTCACCTTCGGCTACATTCTCCGAGTTGCCTCGACCCTCGGCATTACGAAATGGCGAAAGAGCGCCCATAACATCGGATGCAGACGCCGTCGAAGGCCATCAGCACGATGCATCTCTAGACTTGGAGGACCCGGCTGACCAGCTCTCTGCCGACGTTGCTCTGTTATGCCTCACAACAGCAAGCAAGGAGCCTCACTACTTTGGCCCATCCTCTGCTGTGTCATTCTCCCGTGTTGTTAGTGCCGCTATGAATCTTCCCAAGAAAGTTGGAGGCTCTCAAGCCAGCCTTGTCAACTTCAGCCACGGCAATTCAAGCTGGGAGTTGGCAACACCATTTCCCATCAGCTTCCCTTCATCGCCTCTCGGGACCACATTATCTCAGGCTTACTTCAACAACATCCATCCTCAATACCCTTTTCTACATCGACCAACGTTTCGGTTCTGGGAAGAGCTATGCTTCAAGGCAGATAGCACTGGAAACCTTTCACTTGCTGGTGATATCGCCCAGTTTTTCGTTTGGATGGTGTACGCAATTGCCTCCCTAGCCCTTGGCCCTTCCCATTACGATACGGCGGAGTCCTACTATAATATGGCGCTCGCACACCAACCGTCAGTTCTAGAGCTTGATGGCATTGAGTCAATACAAAGCCTGCTTTGCTGTGCCGTCTACTCGATTAGATCCCCTGCTGGAGGAAGTCTATGGTAGGTGCCACGTTGTCCATCAGTGGCACACGTAATGGAGGGGTCACCCAGACGCTGATCATCTCAGGAAACTCTCTGGACTGGCAATTCGATATAGCATCGAACTGGGCTACCATAGAAGCGCGTCTACCTATCGCAAAAACTCGAATCCTCTGATTGCTGAGATGTCTAATCGATGCTTTTGGGTGGCGTACGATATCGACCGTGTCGCATCTTTTATTCTTGGCCGGCCAGTTGGCATCCCCGATGATTGCATCGACGCCGAGGTAGGCGCTTAGTTACACCTAGATTCTTGTTGCCTACTAACTGGTATCTCTCCAGCTTCCTTTGGATATCAATGATGAACACATCAACGCTTTAGGTCTACTTCAGAACCCTCGGGCCTCTCTAGATGAGCCACCAACCAATATGACAGGGGCTATCCATGTTATCAAACTACGTCGACTCTGGTCAAAAATTGGCAACAGTATCTATCCAGCCATCACGAAATGTTCTCCGAGCCAAGAAGTTGCAAAGAAGCCCTTAATCGATCAACTTGCAAAGGAGCTCGAGAGCTGGCATGCCGAAATCCCGCACCCACCTGATACAGCTGGCCTCGATCCATTGTCCGTATTTGCATCTCGGGAGTGGTTCAAACTAGCCTATGACCACTCAGTCCTCTTACTATACCGGTACTGGATCACGCACAAGCCGCCTCCTGGGGAAGAGGAATCTGTTGAGCATGCGCTTGAGACTTGCTCGCAGAAGGCGAAGGAAATATGTCTTCTCTACCGACGACTGTTCCAGTACCAATCCATGCAGTTTACCTGGGGCTCACTGCACATCCTCTTCCTTGGCGGTCTCACGTATCTGTACTGTATCTGGAAATCGACCAGAGTGAGGCAAGCCGCTAAGAAGATGGACGTCATCAACACCTGCATGGCCTGCAATACAGCGCTTGTGATTATAGCCGAACGCTGGAGCAAAGCTACACCGTACCGGGATATCTTTGAAGTGCTTTCTGAGAAGACCATCGGCCTAGTCTGCGGGGACGAATGGAGGCCGCAAGGTGGCAGCTCCTCTGTGCTACTTCCTTCGCACTCGGGGGCGGTAGACTCACAACCTCTGGAGGACTGGATTATGGAACTTGGCGCTAGCGATATGCCGACCGAGTCTGAATGGTTTGTCCAGCAACTACTTCAAGGGATGCGGAACACACAAACGGATATCACAGCCGAAGCACCTCCGACATGTTTAGATATGTGATATTACACAACGCCATTAGGAAAATGATTTCATTTAGCTTGACCTGTATGGTTCCATCAATGTAGCTGTTAATACCTGTTGAGCCGATGTCCTCTTAGTTTCCGTCACATCCTTCATCCTGAACTCAGACCGCACTTCTCAATGCTTTCACACTGAGACTTGAGGTACAAGTCATCAGCACTCAGTAGAGTGCCACCGAGAGCCTTTTCATAGCCTTCCTGATCTGGTCTCCCCATCTCACATAAAGAAGACCTGTTACATGATGTCAAGTTTGACTGAAAAATACCGGCGGCGGAGAAGGGGAGAAAATCCTCATAAGTGATTGGCTCGGCTTCCAGGAGACCTTGAGAGACAAGATCTTCCAAAGAGGACGTTTTGGACGAATCTTCTGGAAAAGGTTTCCCAGTACGTCGGTATGTGCAGTAGACCAATTGCCGTCTCCTGAGCTCAGTCCAGGTGTCTGGATATTCCCGAAACACCTCACGTAAGATCTCATCCATCAATACCGGCCTTTTGTCGCCAGAAAGAGCCTGGAACTTGTCCATGGCCTTCTCCAACAAGACGTCATATAACTTCCTACCCGCAGGCGTAACGGCAGCTCCGCGTTCCTCAATCTCTCCAAATCGAGCTCTGTGTGTTCCTTCAACAAGGATACCCTCTGAGTTCCGGAACTTGATTCGTTCTTCGAGAGCCAGGAAGCTTGTTTGGCGAAGCAGGATGGGACACTGGCGAGGAGGAGGGCCTTCGATGCGGTCTTTGACTTTGAGACCCTCGGCCTTCATCCTCTCCTGGCTAGCCATGATATCCAGGGTTCTCGGAGTCAGATGATTGATGTGGGAGCTCTTGAATGAGGCAATGTCTGCCAAGATTGGATGTTCAGCAGCAAGTGTCTTGTATTCGTCCTCAGTCGCAGACGCTTCAGGCCTCCAGCTGAACGTCTTCATCGCTTCAAGTATGAATTCCTCGGCTTGTGAAGCAGTCAGACGGTTGTTCTGGGCCTCAGCCGTACTAATGAGGCCAAGAAGCCTGGAACTGAAGATGTTGCGTTTGGCCAAGAGCTTGGTGGCCAAGTCCCGGGCCTCGTTATCAGAAAGCAACTCTGGTCGAAGTAGGGTCGTGAAAACACGAAAAGGGTTTTTATTGAGAGACGCAAGATCGATGGGCCGGAAGCAAGTGGCGTGCATTGGGAGTCCGGCGATGGAGAGATCATAGTAGCCCACGGCTTTAAGACCTATGACCGCAAAGATGCGGGAAACGGTCCTTAACTCATATGGGGTTCCCAGTCGTATCGCACCATGTCGCTCCAGATCAAGTCTTTGAGGGACAGCACTTTTGCCGATGCTTGCTTGATCTTGTAACTGGGATTTTGCAGAGAGAACCTCCTTGTTGATAGACTGAACAATGTGGATGAGGTCTCCATACAAGGGAACTTCATTTCTGTACATCGCGGACATGGCGACGGTGAAGGCTGTTCGAACATCATCGGGGTCCATGAATGGCTCAACTGAGCTATAGGGAGCGACCCCGGCGGTAGTTGATCCCATTGTGAGAGTCGACATGTTAATGAGTCCAAGAATTGTAAAGTGAAAACACCAAGTGGTAGCTAAAGTGAACCAAAGAGAAGATGACAAGAAGTAGCTAGTACTGAAGGCCAACTCACAAGATCTGTATCTTATTCTCATCATTATCGACAGCTGCGATTATATCACAAACAACATCGGGTGTTACCGAATGAACTGGCTCTCAAGTCCACACCTGGGGTGTCTGAAGCATCGGCTCAATCTAGCCAATCACGGGGGTTCCCGAGTCCCCGCGAACAACAGCAACTATTTACATGCTTCAAGTCATTACCAGGGTCTTGCGAGTGTTCAAGCATCACGACCAAGTATCGGTTTTAGCATCAAATCCCTTTCACTTTCCGCAATAACTTCGCAATGTCATCCACCACCACAGTCACAGTTGCAACCTCTTCTTCCTTGAACGTGGCAAGCGGCAAGGATGGTAAGCCGAAGAGACTCCACCAGATCCCCCAGTTTCGGACTAAGGAGGAGACGAGGCGTTGGCAGCTGGAGCGGATGGCTGGTGCGTTCCGAGTCTTTGCCAAGCTCGGATTTGCGGATGGAGGAAGCGGTCACATCAGCCTAAGAGGTTAGTCACTCTCGTACTCGTCGGTCTCTACCGAGGCAGTTTAGGTCTAATACCTTTTGCTATTCATTCAGACCCCGTCCGGCCAGATACCTTTTGGATCAACCCATACGGAGTTCATTTTGGCCTTCTAACCGTCTCTGATATGGTCCACATCGATGAGGACGGCAACCGGATTGGTGGTGGAGAGAAGCCTGTTAATACAGCGGGCTTCATTATTCATGCCGCCATCCACAAGCGACGTCCAGACATCAATGCCGCCTGTCACCTCCATAGCCCATATGGTCGAGCCTGGTCAACTTTCGGCAAGCCTATTGACATGCTCAACCAGGATTCATGCATGTTTTATAAAGATCTTGCGGTTTATGGCAGCTTCGGCGGCGTGGTCTTTGCGAAGGAAGAGGGTGGTCGTATCGCCGATGCACTCGGTACCTCTAAGAACATTATCCTACAAAACCATGGCTTGTTGACGGCGGGTGGTACCATTGGCGAGGCGGCAGCATTTTTCATTGCCTTGGAAAGAGCCTGCCAGACTCAATTACTGGTTGAAGCTGCTATGGCTCCTAATGGCACCGAGCTGAGGAAGTCTCTGGTCAGTGACGAAGAGGCACAATATACGAAGGACGGCACTGGAACGCCTGAAGTGATGTATATGCAGTTCGAGCCGGAGTATCAGTTGATCTTGAAAGAGACCAGGGGGGACTTTCTTGGATAAAGGAACTAGAAATCGGAGGGTTACAACGTTAACAAAATGTCCTACGTAGTGCTAGGGTTGTTCAGTTCAGTTCATTTATTAAGTTTTGGTATTGTTCTCCATCAAAGCTACTTGCATATCGATTTCAGCTGCCGATAAGTGAAATGTAAGGGACATGTAGCTCTGAAACAGCTGTCCATGACCCTTGTAAGTACTTGGAACTGCAAGGCACGAACTACTGTCCAAGCTATACGGAAGCAACGGGCCTTCTGTATCTGCAACTGTTTTCTGTTCCATTTGTTACGAGCACCTAGCGCTTCTAGTCATGTCGTTGTTCCATCAATGCAGTGGAAAAAGGCTTCTATGCAGCATCATGTTGGAACTATAGCATCGAAGGTCTCCTTGAGGTTTGCCCATGAATGGAACCTGTCAGAACAACGTTTTGCAAAGCCCTCGGTCCCTTCCTCCCTTCCATGAGAACGTTGATCGGCTCCTTGTCTCCTTGGCTCCTCCACCTCCATGCCTTGATAGCTGGACGATCGGTTTTCACCTCCTCTATAATGTCCACCACCCAGTCTCCAATATTGGGTAGGAACTTGAAGGCATGACCGCTACCTCCTGTGGCGACCATTAGGCCTGGCTGATCCGGTACATGGTCAATGACGAAGTGGTTATCAAAGGTATCAGTATACCAACATGCCCTTGTGAAAGCAGCATCGCCAACTTCCTCGAGGACTTCTGGGATATGCTCCGAGACAAAGGAGGCAATAGTGTCCATGGCTTGTTTCGGAATCTGAGTAAGCTTTTGTCCGTCGGTCCACCTCGTTACGGGGACGCTGCGCTCCTTTCCATCTGGTTGGATTTGGGGATTGGTGTACTTGGTGCCCCGGTATCCGATCTTGAAGTGGCCCTCAGAGTCAAGGGCGAAGCCGTAAAGACCGCCTTTGGCACCATCTCTCATCTTGTACATCCAGATAGGGAAGTTGCTTGACGAGAGTCGCTCAAATAGTGGGGATGTTTTCGGAATCTTGAAAACGGCCACAGAACCTGCTGTGGCTTCGCACAGTCCATCAAGCTCAGGGACAAGGACCGGCGTATAGGCGCCACAAGCCATGATGGTGAGTTTTGCATCATGGACTTGATTGTCCTTGGTTCGAACCCCGTTCACTCTGCCACCTTTCCGAATGAGAGATTCGAAAGTCCCCGACTGAGCACCAAAGATGAACTTGACTCCAAGGCGTCTTGCCTTGTGAAGAGCAAGAAGACAAGCCTTGTCGGCTGCAACATGGCCGCCGCTCGTATCAAGAATGCCTACCATAGCTTTCCCACGAGCCTTGGACCTGAACTGGTCAGTGTCGAAGCCCAATTGCCTGGCAACCTCGATATCGTAAGGGTTATTGGTGACGAGGGGTGTTTCAAGTCCCAGCTTCTTAGCACTCTCGATCGTAGCCTGTTCAAACGGTGGCAGAACATCTCCTTCGTTGAAGGAAATAGCTCCGTTGTTGAAAAAGACTTTGTCGGATGGGCTCATGCCAGGAGGCACCTCTCCGTTGGCTAAATCAAGATTCCATTGGTTCCACAACTTGATTGCCTCAATCGAGAGTTCTTGATACTCAGTTTGAGTTCCATAAGCTGATCGAATAATTTTGTTCAAATCTTTTTTTTTTATCATTAGTTCACGATCCATATTTGATCAATAGCGTATGAAGGCCAGGAGCTTACCGGCTGACGCAGCATCACAACCCTTCGCATACGAGTAAAGCCCTTGATCGTAATCTTGTTTATCGAGAACCGTTACCTGCTCATAACCACGCCTGGCAAGGTGTAGTGCAGTGCTCAGACCAAAGATTCCTGCACCAACAATGACAATAGGATCGTCTTTTCTCAAAGCTGACATGGTCGGTCTCTAGGCGGATCGCGTTGATGACTGTGCAATGCAAATGATGTGATATCGAATTTTATCGGCTTAGAACTCGACAATGTTGAGCCAAAATGCTGCCACTCCGGTAGTTTGCGAGTCAGCGAGAATCATTTTATCGACATGAAGATGATGATAACGATGATAACAATGATAAGAAGACGCTAGAAAGCGCTAACACCTAATTGAGTCTAACCGAAGCGGGGAGCCCAGCAACTCGGGTTCCCCCGATATCAATTGCTCCCGTGATGATTCCACCCATACGCTAGTTCGGGAGAATCCAGAATTCGCAGTGTCGGTTCACGAGGATATCCTGCGGGGGAAGAGATAAGCATCTGGGGTAACGAATGCAGCTCATGCTTGGCACGACTAGCTTGTGGCTCCTCCGAGGTCGAGTAGGCGAAGCGAGGCTTTGTGGGTGGTGATATATTCCTGCACTGAGCCCTCTGAGAAACTTCTGACAACGGACAAGATCATCACTTCCTAATTTGTCTTGAGAACTGAACCAGCTTCCACATACTATCCGAGACGGTAACCTCTCATCACCGACTCCATCATGGGCTTTAGCAAAGTCTTCACTGAGTCGTCTTTGGCGACTCATGTCAAGAGCATTCGCAACTCACCACGCGAAGTCATTTTCAACCGACGTCTTCTCCTTTCGTCAGCACTTTATGCCATGTCAGGTCTGTGCATCAGTAAGTCTCCTCCATTTCCCTTGAAACTCCACAGTACCTAACTCTCCAAAGCTTGGGACCAAGGCTCCAGTTCTGTCGTACCCTCTCTCCCGGGATTCTCAAAGACGTTTGGCATCACCTCTGCCACCAACCCCAAAGAGGTGGCTAACTTCATCTCCTTCGTCTATCTCACTGCCGGAGTTGGTTCAGGCCTGTCATTCTTCATCAACGACCGCATCGGGCGGCTCTGGTCCTTGAGATTGTACTTCATCATCTGGATCATCGGTCAACTGGTTGCCACCTTCTCTTATGGCAACATGGGCGCTCTATACACCGCCCGATTTATCTCTGGTCTTGGTATTGGTCCTCTAACTGTTACTGGACCCATGTCCATCGTCGAGATCGCACCTACCGAGATCCGTGGCCTTCTGACTGTGTGGTTCAGCGTCGTCATGCTGCTCAGCTTGACCGTAAGCACATTGACAGTGTATGCTTGCTTCTTACATGTTGCACCTTCACACTTGCAGTACCAGATAGTTTGGTTCGTACCAACTATCATCTGCGCTATAGTCATCGCTGCAAGCTTCTTTGCTTACGAGTCTCCCCGTTGGTTGATGCTAGTCGGTCGCAAAGAAGATGCTGTCAAAACTCTTGTCGCGCTTCGCGGACTGCCAGCAGAGCACCCTCGAGTTGCTGGAGAAATCGCCGACATTGAAGAGCAGATCCAAGATGAAAAGGCCAAGTATGGCGGCAGCGGCGGCCTCAAGGATGTTCTGAAGGAGACTTTCATGGTTCCTGCCAATCTTCGTCGCGTCCAGCAGTCTCTCATCTCATACGCTCTCGCACAGCTCTCTGGCGCAAACTCGGTTACCAGTTATCTCGTACCGATTCTGTCGCTTATGGGTATCAGCAATGCCAATGGGAATGGTCTCTTCTTGTCGAGCATGTATTCTCTCTCCAAGTTCTTCTATACCCTCATCGCCTCATTTTTCTTCATTGATGCCTTGGGCCGCCGCAAATCACTCTTCATCGGAATCATCATTCAACTAATCTCGGACATCTACCTCGGTGCTTACATCAAGAGTCACCAGTTAGGCTCTGTTGCCCCCGGTTCATCTGAAGCTGCGATCGCGGCCATCTTTATCCATGGTTTTGGATATGCAGTTGGTATGGTTCAAAGGCACCACAGCCTCATTTCGTTAAGTAGCTAACAATGTTAACTCTAGGCCTCCTTGTTCTCCCGTACGTCTTTGGTGCTGAGCTGTGGCCCAACAGCATTCGGTCCTTTGGCTCGGCTCTATCTCAAGCCTTCCACTGGCTTTTCTACTTCGGAATCAACCGTGCAACTCCATCCATACTCAGCAGCATGAACAATTGGGGGGCCTTCATATTTTTCGCCGGGTGGTGCTTTGTGTCACTCATTTATGTCTTTTTGGCCGTTCCGGAGACTGCAGGCCTCCCCCTGGAGCATATTGATGCCCTGTTCGAGTGTCCTTGGTGGCAGATTCGCAGCAAGGCCAAAACTATGAGGGTTGACTCCATCTCTGGTCGTGGAATTGATGAAGAGATCGAAGAGTGAGTTGCTCCGGTTCTTAACAGAATTGTGTCTGACTTTGTGTTTCCCCAGTACCGAGCGCGATGATGGACAAGACAAGAAATTGACTTCCAAGGGTCGACAGGTAGAAGTCTAAGTGAGGTATGGCTTTGTGTTGAATCTATAGATCAGTAAGAGAGAAACGAACATTCAGCCTTGATTTAGTTGTAGCCTCAATTTCCTGACTGAACCGTTTATACAAAACCTAAAGTGTCACATGTAGAGAATCCAAGTGTCGGACTGAGACGCCATCAAAGCCTTGTTTAGGAATGCACAGAGAGAAACACAGTGGCCATCGTTGACTACGATATTGATCCGGATCGCACACATTAATCGACAGTGTGCTCTCTTTGCAGAACTTCTTTGGGGTTATTGATCAACAACCTATTCGGATCAGGTCACCAGCCATAACACCATTGTACTTTTCGATAGAGCTGAAGCCCGGCACTTGATGGAATAACTTAGCCAGAACACCGTGTTCACAACTCAAAATGGTATAACTATTCATACATGACCCTATGAGGCAAATCGCGTATAAGTTTGATCCTGATACAAGGCCTTGTATGGTCGCATCAGACAAAATCCCAACCTAGGAAAGCCAACTCTTTTTCGTGTATTCATTTATCCTTTCTATCTAGTTAAATCTTCGAACTACCCTTCAGCTGGTCAAGGTTGACTGGGCTATTCGCCTTCCCAGTCTCAAAGTAGGCTCTGATATTCTCGAAACATTCCCTCTCAGCCTTTTGGAAAGCGACGTCGGTTAAACCACCAAGGTGCGGCTGTACAATAACATTGTCTTGCTCAAAGAACCAAGGGTCAACATTGGGCTCATTGACAAGCACATCGAGACCAGCCCTCGCAACCTTTCCACTCTTGAGAGCAACTTTGAGAGCGGCCTCGTCCACGACGGCCCCACGAGCAGTGTTGATTAGGAACGCCCCATCCTTCATCGCCGCAAACTCATTTGTGCTAATGAGATTGGTTGTCTTCTCATTCAATGGGCAGTTGAGTGAGACGACGTCGGACTGTGAGAGAAGCTCGTGCAGCGAATCGCAGTATGTAGCGTTGTATTCTTTCTCGACGTCCTCGGGAAGCTGCCGCCGATTGTAGTATCGGATCTTCATGTTGAAGACGGCAGCCTTTTTAGCCAGGTACTGTCATTCATACTTGGTCAATTTTACAACTCCAGCTAATTAGGCGTAGATCTTGCAACGGAACTAACCTTTCCGATTGAACCCATACCGACGATGCCCAGTGTCAAGTTGGTGGGATCTCTGGCCGGGATGAGAACACCAGGCTCTCCTCTCCATTTCCCTGATTTGGCAATCCGCTCAGCATTGGAAGTATTTCGTAGCACAGCCAAAGTCAAGAACATGGCCATATCAGCAGTGGCTTCGGCAACTGCGTCGACAGAGTTGCAGAAGATTATATTGCTCTTGCTCATCCACTCAACATCGAACTCATTATATCCTGCCGACGCTGAAGTGATGATTCGACAGTCTGGGACAAGAGCCTCAAGCAAGTCCTTGTCGAAAGGCTCGTAAGGCGGTGTTCCCATTCGGATGACGAAGGCATCGATGGGACCGCCTTTGCTTATGAGTTCTGGCAGCATCTGTTGCGTTTCCGCCCGGTTGGTCGCTTCGAGGACCTCAAAGTCGAAATCTTTGCCAAAGGACTCTAGATAATCGGCGCCGGCATGTTTGGGAGTGCCAAGGCAGACGACACGGGGTTTTTGAGAAAGGCGACTAGGGGACATGGTGATAGCTGTGAGCACTTGGTGATGCTACAGTGGGATACGATGAAAAAGATAAGAGTAACTAATAACATTGGTTTCAAGACGGAACGCGACTGACCTTGTATACGTCCGATGACCTTGCAAGCTTTGCATCATGATGCAGGGTAGCGATGATGATTCCCATCTTGGCCTCCCCTGCTCGGAAGGTTGCGAACTCCACTTTGATTGTCATGGGAAATCTCGGCTTCCCCCGAGAGTGGCCAGCCACGGCCCACAGACCCATATTACGTGATTGTTGATGATAAAGCTACTACGCCGATTCAGGAGATTACCCAGTTGGCAATGGGCCACTTCTCTCCAACAATGACAGACAACTCTGTGACACCACCACCACTGGGCTTCCTTGCCGTGGAAGTTGACATCTTCAGACCGCCAGGAGATCCCTACAATGAAAAGACCTGGCCTTTTCCACTTATCCGTGAAAAGGTCACCGGCACCAGTGAATCTCAAATTGTCACAAGTACTGCGTACGACGATGCCTTCATTGAACGATTCGTGGCTGCTGGCCAGCGCCTAGCTGAGAGAGGGGCTGTGGGAATAATCACCAGTTGTGGGTTCCTTGCAATGGGGCAGAAAAGGTTATTTCTTCGACTCGCTTTTAATCTTAGACGACTAAAGACCATAACAGGTTGGCAGCACGATTGCCGATTCCAATCGCCACGTCATCTCTCATACAAGTTCCAAGCCTCCTTGCCCTTATTCCTGCAGGCAAGGTCATTGGAGTTTTGACATACGACAGTAGAAGGCTTGGGGATGAGCATCTACTTGCGCTCAACATCAAGCCAGAGGACGTGCGAATATGGGGAACCCCCGATGACGGTCATCTGCGAGGCATTTGCGCTAGAGGCGAAGAATATAACGCTGAAAGGCTGCAAAGAGAGCTTGTGGACCAAGCTACGGCAATGACGTCTCGATACCCTGAAATTGCGGCTGTTGTCTTGGAGTGCACAAACATGCCTCCCTATGCGGACACGATTCAGCATGCAATCAACTTGCCAGTCTACGATGTATACACCATGGGGACTTGGTTCTACTCGGGCCTTGTCCGACAGAATCCAAGCAGCTGGAAATCCGAGAGGCGAAAATGATGAGAAGAACTACTGTAATTCTAGAGGATCTAGATAGAGTAAGCCATTGGCACGATCACATGGTAAAGGGGAGATGATGTCAATCCTGGCATTCAGGCCTTTGATGGCGGGCGATAAGAGGACAGCAGGAGCCTCATGTTATTTAGGTGAGGTGTTGTCGTCTATTGTTGGAGATGTACGGCTGTATGACGACAGGTATGTAAACTGAGAAGGATAGGAGATGAAGCATTACTAGGGGTCCTCTTCCGCCAGGGTAGATAGCCACGTTCCTCCTGCACTCGAGGTCTCACCATCCAAATTGTTCACAATGAAGAGACACATGAGGACCCCCAGAAACCATCCGTGATGTCGCCACGCTCCTGACTTCCTTCAACAGCCCCGCGGGCCCGCATGCCATGACCAGGAGTTGTTGACCAGAGGTCATTCCTTCTACGGCCTGGGCTACGAAGTCATTGACATTGGGCCGTTGGTAGTGAACCGAAGCACCGTGGATATAACTTGGCAGGTCTCCGGTCAGACTCGATAGTTCAATACCCGACTCATCACCCAGAGAATCTTCCATCACCAAGGCCCCTTCTGAGCCATCCGCTGTTCCCAGGCCCGGTCGGTTGGATAGTTTCCCAACCTCTGTCTGTCCTGTGATGTGGATCGAGGTCTTAAACCGTGGGGATTGACCAATGTCGCGCAAATGAGCTGAAAACCACTCAAGGAGGGCTAAAGGCAGTCAGTCATAATCACATCAGAAAAGCTAAGATTAAAGACTAACCTGAGTTCCTCATAGACCACACCAAGGTAACATCTCTCTTGTCAGAGCCCTCAGTAGCCTGCAAGAGTCGAAGAGCGCTACCAAATGCGAAGCTGCCACCGCTGCCACCAGCAAATATCACCACCTTATCGTATCGCGCAGGGTCTGGTATCTGCCCATAAGGCCCCTCGACTGACGCTCTAAGGACGGCACCGGGGCTTTTCGAAGCATGCTGGTGTAAGTCACGAGTGAAGCCATCCTGGGAGGCGACGACAAACTCGAGCGGCTCTGCCCTCGCAATGGTAAAAGGGTGCGTCTCAAAACGGCGAATGCCCGGAATCCACAAAAATGCATGTTCGCCTGCATTGGCGCCGAGGAGCTTCTTGTTCAGGATGACCCTCGTGCCGCCGTTGGGAAGCGGCTGCAGCGTGGCGGTATTGTTGATGCCGTGATAGATCAACCGGGATACACGTAGGAGACGATCGAGGCACCACATGCCCGCCGCAAGACCCATCGCAATGATAACCCTCTCCGCTGCTGTAGGATGATGGAGAGACATGAACACCAACGAAACCACAAAGAAGACGACGTGTAAGACGTAGAAGAGCTCGTAGCGGCGACGCTGCAGGGTCAGAGCAGCCATGACGACTGTCAAAAGACTGAAGCCCGCCACGATGCCAAAAGTCTCTTCGCGAACTCGCAGTCGAGCTGCATTTCGCTGATCTAGGAACACAGAGGAGTATGAAGCGGCGTGCACGACGACGAGGAGGAACGTGGTCAACCCTGAGATGCGGTGGAGGATGTTTAATCGTTCGTAGGAAACCCCGGTCAGGTACCCTAGGGGTGTGTTTTTGAGACTGAAGAATACGGTCAGGACGATATTTGCGACGGCCAACCTGTTAATACTGTTAGTGAAAGCTCGCTTTAGGGGCATATACGGAGAAAACACTTACCAGCCCGTTCGGGCAGCGACAACGACGCGCAGTGACAAGAAGCTTGTGTCAGTGTAGACAAAGATGAAGCCGACGTTGAGACTGAGGTAGAATAGTAAAAGAGTGCCATGCCCAAGAGAAGGTACACCAGGGACCTTTACTGAGACGAGTCTTCGAAGGCTAAATAGTGTCAAAACCAAGGGACTGATTTGTGTGTTTGGTTATTTCTTACCTAGTAAATGGCTCAAGTTTTAAAGGCCGCCTCAGGAGGCTGAAAATGTGAAATAGGATGAAGAGTCCCATGAGGCCTGCTAGAACACCTGCATAAAGCCTCATAGCGTCGTAGTCACCTCTGGCTCGCGCCGCGAATGCCGCCATCAGCTGTGCCTGGTCTGGCGGAGGCGAAGGTGGAGCGCTTTGTGTTGGAGAAGCTGAAGATGCATCGCTGACAAGGCTCGACATTGTAAGATGACTTGGTTTCGTCAGAGTTTGTGATTTAAAGAGTAGTAGGATGAATTGGGTTATTATACAGTAGGCCAGTCTATGCCTTGTGGTATTTTTCGTATTGTCAACGAGCGAAAGAGATGATCAGCCTAGAAATGACAATAGCTTTACTTCACAAATATATAGGTCAAATCTCAAACTCCATGCCTTTCTTCACAGGCCATGTCAATACCCTAGCTTGTAAATAATCTTGGAGAGCCGCGCGTTATTGGAAACCTCGAGTTCCCTGCTCAAGTTTCCGAAGAAATTGCATCATCAGCAGCATAGCCCTGATCTTGGCCCAGCCCTGGATAAGACTGGCTGTGCTAATACCGGCAGTGAGGACGGGACAGAGTTCATGGTAAGATGCACCTTGAGATAGCGACTGATCGCCAAAGTTAGGGAACAAGCCTTGGATTAAGGTTTAGCGGGTCCTCCCTTAAGGTTTAGCTCCAGGGCTCGGCTCATTCTTGGTAATCTTAGTAATTGAGAGACGCGCAATTGGGAGAGGGAGGGATCCAAAGCCTCATCAAGTGCGTAACTGGGCAAGGGGCCAGGACAGTCATTTGTCAGCTGAGGTTATACGCATCTGGATGTTGACTTCGGAACCATATCTGATTGGCCACACGGGCCCGAAGCATCTACGAAGCGCTTTGAGATCTCGGCACGTGGTGGGATAGGTGTTTTACGGTATTAGCTTTTGATGTCGTAAGGCATTAATAGTTGTATCTTTGGCTTTTGTGGCCGACATTGGAGATAAGAATAGTAAAGTAAAAGCACGCAGGTAGTCGGGAACGTGTGACGGCAGTTCTACACGGAGACTGATGAATGATGTCTTCACCAATGAAGAAAATGCCTGTCATACTGATCCATAAAAAAATGTTTAATAAAATTACCAACCGTCTAAAAATGAACAAATGAATGATTCATTGCGTGCGAGTGATACTACAAACTACCACCCGGAACCCGAAGTCGTATCGCGTGTGTGGACCGAGCCGGCATCTACACACCCGGCGGACCCCTTATCAATCTCATGCCCGTGCCCTGGCTAATCTTCCCCATGCATAAGTACCCCTCAAGACAAATGCCAAAGTTTTGCAGAACGACGACGACAACTCTTACCCTTCCAAATGAGGAGTACCCCCGACCAGAACCCAAAGAGACACAGGGCCCCCATGATGATGAACGTGTCCCTCAGACCACTGTGGTTAATCCACGGCTCCGTAGCAAAGATCATACCGCAGGCGATGATGTTACGCACCGTGATCATGGCCGTGGATGCCTCTCCAGCTCTATGAGAATAACACTCAGTGACATAACCCAAGGAGACCTCTCCAGCAATTGGTATCCCAGCGCCAATAAGCCCCATCCCCACCACCGGTACCATCCAGTGCAAGCCGGCCGAGGCTCCCACCCCGTACAGCACCAGCCCGGCGCTCATAATCGGCCCCGCCACCAGTGCCGCGTAAATACGTGACTCGGGTTCCATGATACCGCCGTTCCGACGAGCCTGCCAGATCATGAACCGGTCCGTCCCTGCCCCACCAACGTAGAAGAGGATCATACTACCAACGAGCGGGGAAAGACTCGTGAGGCCGACGGCAGTGAAGCTGAAATTGTATCCGTACAGAGGACTCTGGAAGACCGTGTTGGAGGTGAAGGCCATGATGGAGAGCCAGGCGATACCGAAGCCGTAAAGGCACGCGCACCATAAGATGATGGGCTCGATGAGGAGCTGGATGGGCTGGATTATGGTGGCGCCAAGGGACTGGGGGGGCTTGAGGTCCGAGACCAGCTTCAGCCTCTCGACGTAAGTCTTGGGTTCGTAGAGAGGAGGGCCAGAGTCGCCGGATATTCCATCATCGCGATTATAGCCAGTCTCCTCCAGAAAGAAGAATGCGAGAATTGTGACGACTGTCATGGTGATGGCAAAGGTCCAGTATACCCAGCGCCAGCCGACGCCGTCGACAATGAAGCCAGTTGCGAGAGGTCCAATGAAGGATCTATGTCGAGCAAGTTAGCCAGAGATGTCCAGCCAAGAACCAAATATCCTCAAAGGGGGAGGGGGGCAGCCTGCAAGCACTCACCCTAGCGTTGCCGCGAGGACATACATGGACAATCCAAAGCCTCGCCGATGGACAAAGAACTGATCATTTACAGTCACTGCGGGGAGCTGCTCAAAGGGTGCAGCAACGAACCCCATCAGGATCCGAGAACCGACGAAGACGTTGCTACTCTGTGCCGTCGCGGCAATGACCTGAGCAACGCCAGTCAAGAGACAAGACAGCATGTAGACTGGCCGACGACCGTATCGAAGGGCCTATCATTTTAGACAACCTTTTCTTCCTGGTTTTGGAATACCCGAAGAAACTCACCATGGGATTCCAGATAATATTTCCCATCCCGATAAACAGAATCGAGACCGCCGTGCCGACATTCAGGTACTCAGCTGTTGTGCCGAACTCTGCAATGAGGGCCCCGTAGGTGACAGCGGTAGACAAAGCCACCACGGCGACCATGAAAGAGTAGATGTTCACCACCAAGAAGGAGAGGGTCTTGCGAGCGGTGTTCCAGTTGAGGGGGTCATCAGGGTCGCTGGAGGGCTCTGGAGACAGAACAATTTGGGCTGACCCATCATCGTCTCTGCCCGGGTTGAGCAGAAGTCTTGTCCCAGGCACCATGTCGATTGTCTGCGAGAAGGTTCCTATCTCGACGTCTGGAGACGACGAGTTCTCAGTTTTCTTAGTTGGCTCTGAGGCAGAAGTCATGTTGAAAGGCGGTTTGGCTATGTAGGCTGATGTATGATGGATTAGGGGTGTGATAGGTGATGCGCCAAGTAAGTAGAGAGTTGTGTTTTCTCATTCCTCTAAATCCCAGTTCGAGATTAAGAGGATACGTTTTTATTTCACGTTACATTTCCGAACGTTTCTCGATGTACCAGTGGCCAATATGCTGGATGAATAATTGATTCACCACAACGAGTTGACACAGGTTGCAGCGGTGCGCTGCCAAGGTGTCTAGACGCGTAATATTCGCAATCGCCTTCCGAGATTCCGAGATAATACTCTTTCATGTGCAAAACACCAGGCCTTGAGACACTTCACGGCAAGTATAACTCGTAGCTCGGATCCCTACCCCTGAGATCCGGAGCAGCCTTCGGAGGAGTCCCGAAAAACCTGCTATATCATTGGTCCCCCGGATTACCTCGTAACTACCCTATCTTACAGGGAAGGTTGCACCATCTGTCTATGCCTTGGCCATCATGGTTTACGACAGCGCCGCACCTAGCCTAGCCTGTGGAGGGTGCTGATGCGTCTCCTGCAGGGGTATTTGTCAGCTCGGAAACAACCGAGATGTATTCTAGGAACTCTAGATATCGGTGGTAGGGAGGGTCGTAGAAGGTAGGTAATACTGTTTCAAGAAGCTAGGTATAAGATATAACATGACATCGTCTTGCGCTACACTTAACAACATCCGCTAGTTTCGCACTTGAGTAGGCCTTACTTAGAGATCAAAATAGCCAATCATCCTTTTTCAATCATCTTCTAGCTCAGTTATCCTGGCTTCAACTATATCAAAGAACGCATTTGTCCTTTTTCAACACTACAATGACACCAATGCCTACCCCAGACTGGCAGGACATCGTGGCACGAAAGCGAGAGCAACGTGCCTCACTCATTCCTCAACAATGGCTGATCAAAAATGCGTCGGGGCACAATCCTCTCAAATCCCTGCTGGACAGTGGCCTTCTGACTCCCGAGGAACTAGACCTCACCGACGCCAGCAAGCACGATGCTGTCGAAACGCTTAGCCTCGTAGCTTCTGGGAGCATAACCGCCGAGAAGCTCGTCACTACCTTCTGCAAACGGGCTGCCGCAGCCGACAGCTTGACCAACTTCATCACTGAGGTCAACTTTGAACAGGCTATCCGCCGTGCCAAGGAGCTCGACAAGTATCTGTTGGAGACCGGCCGCGTCGTCGGGCCTCTGCACGGTCTGCCTATCACAGTCAAGGACCACATGGACCTTGAGGGGCACGATTCATCTGCTGGCATCGCAGGGTATTGCTTTGATCCTGCAAAGTCAAATTCGCGCCTCGTCCAGATCATGGTCGACGCCGGCGCCGTTGTGGTAGCAAAGACCAATGTGCCCCAGACTTGCCTCGCAGCCGACACCATCAATGTCGTGTTTGGCAGGACACTCAACGCCCACGACAGCGGTTTCGGAGCCGGTGGCTCTTCCGGCGGCGAGGGTACTGCCCTTGCCATGGGGGCATCCCTCCTCGGGCTGGGCTCTGACGGCGCCGGGTCAGCTAGAATGCCAGCCATGGCTAATGGCGTGGTCGGCTACCGACCCAGCGGATATCGCCTACCCGCCGATGGCAGGTCTATCCTCGACCCCGGCATGATGGGAATCACTGAGCTCGGTCCTGTGGCGACGTTCGGCTTAATGGGCCACTCAGTTAGAGACATCCGGCTCGCGTCCAAGGTTGTCAGCGATGCCAGGCCATGGGAGCAAGACCCCTTCCTATACCCAACGCCTTGGCTGGGCATAGGAGCGCCAACAAGACCTCGCATCGGAGTCTGGGCCCCCAATACTCCCAATAACTATATACATCTCTTCCCTCCTGTATTATGAGGCTATCTGGCAGCCCAGGAGCGTCTACGCCAGGCTGGATATGAACTCGTCGAGTTCACTCCACCAGACATGAGCGAGGTTTGGGATCTCTGCAAAGCTTTTATTCATGTCCAAGGTATTACTGCGCTAAGCAAGGAGATTGCGAAAGAGCCCATCATGAAGATTGTGGAAAAGACGGGCATTCTAGAGTCTCAGTGGGCCAGCAAGAGGATCACCCTCGAGGACGTCCACCTGCTCAACCAGAAGCTAGCCCTACTGAACATTCAGATGAAAGCAGCCTGGAACGCAAGCAGCCAACCCATCGACGCCCTACTTTGGGTCACTGCCCCGAACCCGGCTCTTCCCATCGACGAGTGGACGGACACGACGTTCACGGCTGTGTTCAACGCTGTAGACTGGCCAGCCATCTCGCTGCCGCTGGGAATGGGGTGCGATCAAGACGCTGATGACCCGTATGTGGACTTCAAGCCATTCAGCGCCGAAGATGCGAGACTACAGGCTCTGTATGAGCCCAGGAGGTTTCATGGGCTGCCTTTGTCAGTGCAGCTGGCAGGGCAAAGGTTTGAGGACGAGAAGCTTCTTGCTATTGCGGAGCTTATTGCGAGTGTGATTCAAGAGAAATAGTTGTAGATTAATACCATTTCTTATATTCTGCTTATACTACCATTTCCTAAAAAAGAACTGTTTTCATCTGTGCTTATCCCCTTTCCCATTCATCAATTATCATCTGCCATGCCACCTGCACACTAGCCTGTTTCGTGATCGTTTCTTCCCACTCCTTCAGGCAAGAAACCCATCCGCTCACGTGCCCAGCTTTCTGGCACTCTTCAGTGTTCAAACGGTTGTCTTGCGCTGTTGCGTTCAAAGCCATTGCCTTCTCTCGAATCTCCTCAGACTCAATAACAATGCCTCGTTTTTCGTTCTTGCCTCTATTCAGCAACTCTGAGTGTGCCGTCATCAACTCGATATATTGCACACAAATGGCGTCGTGAACCTTTTCTAGGCTTTGCTGCCACTCACACATCTCTTCGGAGGCGCGTATTTGTGCAATATGATCCCCTTCGGCAATTCTCCTCTCGAGTGTTTTCCGCGCATTGTTGTCAGCCATGTTCTCAAGGGAGCTTGCCAAGGCTTGCTGTATGAGGAACCGCTCCACGATAGCGGCTGTTGAGAATCCGATATTCCCACCATCCACGAACTCGGCACCCACTGAGATAGGGACGGCGTTTTCCACCATCGTCTGAGCCACATTTTCAGCAGTATTGCCAGAGTCGAGCGCCGCAGAAACCATATCGATTTGAGCTTCAAAGCCATGGAGGAAGCCATCAGTGAATGAGCCAGGACTCGCTACAGCCGAGCTTGCCACATCCTCAACACCAGTAGGTGGATCGAACATTATACCTTGAGCCGATGCTCCCTCGACGCCCATGGCTGCAAGATCGCTGAGCAGGAATGACACGCCGAAGCCAATACCAGCCGTCAGCACGTTCGTAACGATGGGAATAGCACGATCGCGGAAGCCACATTGATGTGGCTTGATGCCGTATTTCTTGATGATGCTATTGATCACCTCGAGCTTTGCGCAGGCGACTTGGAGCTGACGGTAGCCGACAATGGATGTGATGGTCGACATTCCCGCTGTGGGAACGCAGAGGATGGCGCCCATGCAGATCTTTGTGTAGTAGCCGTATATTTGGCGGTTCTTTAATATTTCGCGCTCTCGGATCTCATTGATCTGTTTGCTTGCGACGAGCTCTTCGAGCTTGCTCTCGTACCCGGTGCTGTCGAAGTGGATCGTGTCTGAGAATCTCATTTTGTGTCTATTTTTCGGTCTGTATCTTCGATGTCTGCCGTCACGGCTTACATGATTATATCTCAGACTTCTCTCCTCCTTTTTCAAGCCCTACAGAACGCCTTGGACGCCTAACATGGGCGCTCATAGTCGAATTGATGTTATGGCGCTGTGGCGGAGGCTGGAGGCCTGGTGGCGCGCTGTCACCTGAAGGTCAGGCTCTTGGTCGAATCGACTAGTTAGCTCTTCTTCGTGCCAACATAGGTAGATATGTGATGGATGTTGTATTGAGGGCTTGATTCATAAAGTCGTCGCAGGCCACGGTCGCTGTTAGGCGAGAAAGCCCATTCACCTCCACCGTGGCTATGCCAGCCTTCTCTCAACACCACGACGCCAAGGCATCTGTCTCAGTACACTATACGAACCTTACAGCCACCGCCATACAAACCAAATACTTGGCGCAACACATGTTTAAGGACAACCAGAATCCCAGAACAGGCGCAACGAACCATCAGAACCACGGGCCCCTGGAGTAAGGTTGACTTTTGAGCACGATATGCTAAGATGCGTAAATGAATCTAACAGCGAAAATGTCGATATTCTTCCATACACATAAATACTGCGTTACCAAAGATGACTTAATTGCATCTTTCCGAGATTCTGAACCATCACTGAGTCGTTCACCACATATCCAAGCCCCCATCTAGCTTATCAGCCTCCCCCACCGCCATCCGCATGAGAACGGAGAGGATCGGGAATAGAATTCCCTCAAGCGGCGCCCGTGGAACTACGGGAAAGTAGTTCTTTGTGTCTCAAGGCTGAGACGTATAAGCGTAGCTATACAAGCACCGGAAAGAAGCATTGACAGAGCCAAAATCTTCAATGCTATTCAGTCGTAAGTATGAATAATAAGTAAAGGATCAATTAGCCCAATGTAAAGCTAGGAAGTTACAACTTGCGAGGAAGGCAGAGGAGTGTCTAAGTGTAAGGTTGATAAGTAAACCCTAATACTTCAATGAATTTTACGCCTACCTATGGAACAGGGGAAACTTATTCGCCATAGCCGCCTCTTCTCCTACGCCGCAGTTTTAACACTCCATTCCGAAAGTACCCGAATTCCTCACACGACTTTTTTCATGGATAACTGAGGATGGCCTTGACCTTGACCGGGGGCTGAGCAGGAATGGCGTCTAGTGTGACTCTGCCTCGATCAGTCGTGGCGTCTTGGCTTGGGGTCTCAAAAAGCGAAACCTCCGAGGAGTTATCCCATGTGGCGCCAAGATCACAGCGCACTAGCGGCTGCGCTGCCACACTCATATTGAACATGAACGCCCTTTGATTGGTCAGAGTAGCCCTGCTTAAGGGGCTGTGCCCTGTGATGCCCTGATTTTCAGACAGACAAGCCTCTTTCAACTACCAACCGTTTTTCATGCTTCAAGGTCAGCTTCGGCGCTCTGTACGACACATGTTCTACCAGAGCACGATAGGGGGTAATATACCGAGGAGCCATAAGCGTACAGAAGATCGATTCATCACCAGATTCGGTGCGAGCTGGACAGCATTACTGGTTGTTTCAGCTTGAAGCTATCACGACCTTCCCTTTCAGGAGGCAATGCGGCCTTCTAGTCTTCCTAGTTAGAGCTAGTTCTCCGAAGCCTCTCCAGCCATCTTTATGGCCACCCATGACCACCCTCGAGGCTGTGCGCAAGGCCCAATTTGACAAGACCATTCAAGAAATTCGGTTCCTGGTTAGATATCGCAGCAAAATACGACATTATTTACGTGGAAATCTACAAGTTCTAAAGTCACGGCGACATTAGGATCCTGGAAACCATTGGCTCCCCTAAATTTTATGTGCAATTAGCGTAATATGGCAGCATCTATGCTCTATCCCCTCTTTAACCCATATACATTTAGTTGTCCCTTCAACTTTATGGTAGGTACACCACAGGATGTAGAAGTGGAGATGAGAAGGAAAAACAAAGCTCAACAGGGCAACCTCAAGTTTGGCGCCAGTCCCCATCCCCATGACTTCCCGCCTCCACTGCGACAGCGTACTCAAAGAACCGGAGAGAACGAAGTCGGGTTCAACACGGTTGAAACAATGCTCTCAAAGTTGCTAAAGTTGAACCCAACCATGTCGTTGGTGAAAGCTTCACTAGCCCTGTATGCTGCGTCGACATCGGCAGGGTCGTCGCCGGTCGCGTATTGAACCAGGGCCATGACTTGCTTATCGTTGCCTTCGGGCGTCCAAACGGCTCTGGTTGTAACATTGAACCCTTTCAATGACTCGATGTGTTTTTTCCAAATCTCAACATATTGGTTGGTTGCTTCAACGGTGCTCAAGGTGTAGCTTCGCAACTCTGTCGGGGGCTGCTGGCGTGCTAGAGTAGCTGGGAGAGCAGAAAGAAAGGCAAAGGGGATCTTCATGATGATTTGCTTGGTATAGTCAAGTAGGAAGTTGCTGATGTGAGTTTTGGAGTGACAGAGAACGGGTATTGTTCTGTGTATGATCCCATGATGTACTTATATAGTCGACAGAGATTAATATGAACAATAAGATTCAGAGTTGATAACTAAGCGGAGGTTAACCCTTGTTCAGGAGGACTGCTCGACTTTTAGTTTCAAGACAAGGTGTAGCAGAAACTAATAAAGTTAAATACGAGCTGCTCTGTCGGCCCCATCGGCCCCATCGGCTCCATCGGGCAGCTACTTTAAAACACGCAATTAGTAGTTCGGGGCCAGGGCAAGGGCCGTTGATGAGTTTCTGCGTTGAGTAGTGGATAGCCTTGCTGCCAATCTGCCCCCAGTACCCGAACAGAGCGTGTCAATATGCTCCAGAGACATGCCTGTGGTCTCAGGGGCAGCGAAGAACATGTATATGAGCGATACGAAACACCACCCTGCAAAAAATGACGAGGCTGGGCGCAGTCGTCTATAGCACACCTAGTATTAGAGTCGAAATCTTTCGGCCGTCGGACGGTCAGCAAAAGTAAAGAAGTGTTAGTACTCCCATTTTCTAAAATATAGGGCTTCAGCCCGGATGCCTCGGCCCAAGCAATGCTCGCCATACAACGCCGACCATCCACGCAACCTTGTGTCGATGCCCGTCGTGTTGCAGAGCACATGATCAGTCGACATCCGGCATTTGAACGTGGTGACGCAACACACCAACCCAGATCTCCCTCAACTAGCTAGTTATAATTGAGCTTCAAGCCCAGTTTTCCTCGTTTCCAAGCCCACTCCTTCCATACTGTCAAAAGCGCCCTGCCGCTTGATCAGGCTTCCCCCAAGAACCAATATCTCAACGTCGCCCTCATCGCAGGCTCGGGCTAACGTTTACTCGCCATGGGTTTGTCAGCGCGTTGGAGCCAAGCTCTACCTCGCTAATGAAGCTTCAGCTATCTCGGACAAGGGAAGATCGATCATCACCCGGTGGACTGACGGATGGTCAGCATCTGATCAGTTAGATTGGATCAAGTTGCACACCCAAGACGTGGTGTATACCGATCACGCCTTCCAAATCAGTCGAACTGGTCATGAAGGACTCAAAAGCCATACTAAAATCTGGAAAGGCTCTATCCCGGACTTTGTCGTCGAGGAAGAGCACATTTGGCTTGAAGAGTCGCTACCTGGAAACAAGAGCCGACTCGTCTTCAAGACGGTGAACACGGGCATCTTTGTCAACGACCTTCCTGGAATCAAGGCAACTGGGCGGCCTTTTTGGTTCCCCGGCGTGGTTGAACTGATTGTCCGAAACGAAGATGGGTTGATTGAGAAGATTGAGGAATGGTACACGTTCAAGTTCCACAGCGTGGCCTCCATCGATGAGTATGATCACAGAGATCAGTAGATTTTCACTAACGCCGGCCTTGAATACACGTTAAGATTGGATAGCTCTCTTTAATAACTGTTCTAAATGTTCCCGAATGGCGGATGAAGATTCCTCTCCCAATTCCATCTCAGTGTAGCCTTCTCTAGGGAACGTTCTTGGCTTTACAACTTCAACGTCTCCCGACTTGCACCTTCTGCTTCTAGCAAGTACTGAAGGAAAGGTATGAGCACGGATATCTGACGACGATGGGTCTTGACTAGGTACCCAGTTGAGAACAACCATAGCTATCCATGTCATCGTTCATGGGAACTAGGTCTTATGGCTCAGTTATCACATCGACTCCGAAGTATGCAATCGTCCATTTCTCTCACATAAAGGTCTAATAATATGAGCTGACTCTTGACAGTGACGACCAACCACCCTTGCAGACTTGCTGACACTTCCAAAAGAAGCCATCAGCCACAGTTAAAAAGACCCCAGTTGTTCACACTTGCCAGCCTGAAAACCCATTGCCGAAAAAGATCAAATTGCTTTTTGTCATGGATATCCTTAAAGACAGGCCTGCAGCAAGCCACAACTCACAGAGAATAAGCAATGTAACCTCGCTTAATTTCAGCTCATACAATTAGAGCAACCAAGAGGGTGATGATTTCCCCGCGTTGTTGCACTTTTGCCCTCCTCTTGTCCAAGTCGACAAATCACCATTGAAGATGAACCGAGCGGTTCCATCACCTCAACGGTAACAATGATTGGACCATATTTGATTGAGGCCCCCTGTGTCTGGTCAGCTGAAGTGCAGCCACCGGGCCTTGTTCCTTGAAGCGGCGTCAATGTTAAAGGAGAAACCCCCGACCCCAATTGAAATGATGTGGTTCATCCCTTCAGCTGAATCCGAGGCGCAAGCATCAATTTCGTCAAACACTAAACATACCACCAAATTCTACCACCCCAGATCTCTTGCCGGCTTAATATGTCAACTTCACCAGACTGGTCGGAGAGTAAGCAAGTGACTGTGGCGACAACAGCTGCACTCCCCAGTCCGGAGCTGCCTGGTCGGAGGCGTAGCGACAAACACTCGACCATGGCGAATGAGCCGAAGACGCGGGCCGGGAAATCACACATAACACTCGCCCGCCCTGATTCCATTAGAACTAGGAAGGTTCTCCAGGCTTTGGAAGAAGGCAAAGAGAATCAAGCCGCCAGTTTCATCGAACAACAGGGCTTTGAGTGGGCTGATCATGTGGGCGGCCGGAAAGAAACTGTTTTGCATCGGGCTGTGGAGTTGGACTACGAACAAGTTGTCGTAAGCATCACAAAACGATACAAAGGAGCGGTTGACGCATGCGACCGATACGGCCGGATTCCTCTCCATTATGTCACGACCAAACCCAACGCTGCCAACATCGCTCAGGTTCTGCTCGAAGCCGGTAGCAGCGTCGACGCTCCTGACTGTCAGAATCTCACTCCGCTGCACACCCTGGTCTGGAGACCCAAGGAGGAAGAATCGAGAGGTGTGAATGAGATACACCCGACTACCGTGATGAAGCATTTGCTGGACAATGGCGCTGAGGTGAACACAAGGGACGTTTTTGGTAATCATACCCAACTCCCCCACATGATCTTAGGCACATTTACTGATTTCGTTCTTCGACAGGCGACAGCCCACTACACGATGCCGTAGGGAAAGCGGACAAGGAAATGATGAAGCTGTTACTGGAGCACGGCGCCGATAGCGAGTGTCGCAACTTCAATGACAAGACACCACAAGATCTTGTGCGAGATCTACCCGACAACCTCGACAAGGCAATGCTCGATAGGCTTCTCCGTTCTATCAATGAATGGGATCCGAATGATGCTCGTGTCGTCCAAACGATTCCTACTGGCGAACCAAAGTGCTGGGGCAAGGCCCCTGGCAATACGACTGACAAGTCAGGACGCGACGACAATGATCATGGGAGTCAGAAGGTCTGCGAAAAGTTCAACATGAACATCCGCTTCTACTACAGGGATAAAAACTGCTCGCAGAGTTGGTCGGTGTCTGTCCATGATCTTCTTCACCAAAAAGGCCGGATGGCGAGACTGGAGGACGAATTCGTCGAATTTGTGTTTGGTCAATTACAGGCGGATGAAGAGGTGGATGAGGAGGCGGATGAGGAGGAAGTGAAGAAGATGGTGAAGGAGAAATGCTGGAGGTGGATTCACCTCCCAGTAAACCAGGTCAGTCTTATCTTGAACTCTTTGACACGATAGTGCTGACCACATGAAATAGATGTCCTGGGTTACGGTTTGTGATAATATGTATCTCTGCTTGTGTCGATTCCTTCTGAACTGACCGGCCGATCACAGGACCTTGTGTGGCGGCTCACTGAACCAGCCCCCGATACGATGGACAAGTCGACAGACCAGTCTAGCGACGATCAAGCCGAGGGGAGGAAGGAGGCATGGCAATTCCTAAGCCGAAACATAGCCCAGCGAAAGGGGGCGAATGGCGTCTTCACACGGATGCCGCATGTAAGTCTAGAGAGACAGCATAGTCAATCACTAGTGGCGCTGTTACTAACATATGTGCAGGCGGGAGACTTCTTGAAAAATAAGCCCCAAGATGAACAGGAGACGGAGAATGTAAGTACATGACCGCCACAACATCGAGTGACTCGGTCCGAAATCCTTACTAAACATAAACCCTGTATAGACGGAGGAGATAAAAAGCTCTGCCATGAGCACAACCGGAAGCCTGTATCGAGGAGAGAGTTGGAGGAACTCGAGTCAGTTTCCTAGCGATGACAAAATCTCCATCGTAGTACGTTTCACATGAGCCGACCAATTCCGAGAAATTTGAAGAAAAACTGAACAACTCAGGTGCCTTACATCGATTTTGAGACTCGAGAGTACCTCCAACATCTTACAGAGGTCCGAACTTCAGACAAATACAAGCCCCAGTCCCCTGGGTTCCGGCACAAATTTGAGCTGGAACAGATGTCGCGCCCGTACAAGCTTTTGAGAGGACTTCACAGATCGCAGACGCTGGATGCGTCGTATTATGACACGCTCACGGATGCCGACCTCATGGAACGCGACAAGGATCAAGTTGTCCTCAAGTGGCTTGAGAGTGCCACCGAGAGAGGGAAAAAGCGGCATGGAGATGGAAAACCCGTCAAAGGCCCTGGTGAGTGCCCCCGAGTGACCGGAGGTCGAAATGAAGTGCCTTGTTCGCACATGCTGATCAATTGTGCACAACACACATACAGACGAAAAGGACGAGAATAAAACAGAGCAAGTCTCCGTGACGGAAGTCGATGGTTCACAGCCGACAAATCTCAAATCCAAGAGAACAAACGCCGGTGAGGTGGACTCTGGCGAAAACATTCGAGATCCCAAGAAGCAGGCGAGATTGCTAATGGTCCATCAACTTTGGCTCTGGAAGCTCGATAAAGGTAACTATATTCCTCCCGCCCAGTCTTTACACACCTATTACGTTCCAGTGGTTGTTAACTTGCCACCACAGACACCATCATCACGGCTTTTCCTGATCGGTACCACCGTGGTGTCGAAGACACCCTCTTCGACACCATCCGTCAGGGTGGCATTCACTCGTACACAGACCCACACGAATTGATCGAAGACATACTTTTCGAGTCTGTGACTTTTCTTGAAGAGTTTCAATACGCCGGTCTAGGTATCCATGTGCTTGACATCTTCGATAGCTCCATCGCCGAATGTGTATGTATTCCCACTTACCTAAAGAACCACCACTGACAAGACATGACTCACTAGAGCCAGGAAGAGGCCAAACGTTTCGATGAGTTCAGCGAATCGATTGATCCGGACGGCGCCGTCGACAAGACATCAGACATCACCAGCGAGATCAACCTGATCAGCAAATGCAAAGACATCCGTGACGAGTTGCACTTGATTCTTCGGATCTTCGAGACGCAGCAGAACGTTGTCAAGAAGTTTTCTGATCTCTTCTGGCCAAAGAAAGTGGCTTCCAAACTGAATCAGGCTTTCATCGATGACTGCGGCGTCGGGCACTTGATTGAACGCACCAAGGCCCTCGACGGACATGCTAACCGTACACTTCAAGCTGTGCGTCACAAACCCTCTTTTTCCTACGCAACCTATGAAAAACTATGCCCACTACCATGTCAACAATGGACATTGTGCGGAGGCTAACTTGGCGTGCAGCTTGACTATCTTGTTCAGATCAAGCAGGCTCAGAGCTCTCTGGATGAGGCGCAATCCGCTGGCCAACTAAACAAGGCAATTTGGATATTCACGCTGGTCACTGTCATCTTTGTAGGTTGCACCATGATTCTTCCTAGAATCAGAGGCTCCAGACTCTTGCACAAAATGCTGATTTTGACCGATGGCTGTCCGATAGACCCCGCTGTCGTTCATGACGAGCCTATTCGCAATCCCCTTCACCTACCATCCTCAGAACAGCGAGGGGGAAATCAGAGTTGAAGAAGGATGGTTTACTAACCGCATGGGTGAGTGCCAGAGATTCAGGATCCAGAGGGACAGCCATCTTTTGCGCTTCACTCTATCAACTACCTACTCAACGCATCAGGCTCAGACAACTAATATCTTTCATAGCTATCGGCGAATGTGTCAGTGTAGCAGTTATTGCCCTTGCCATATTGATCAGCTTCACGGCACCCTCCCCGAAACGCGCCTTTGCACGCCTCAAGTCCAGTTGGAACAACAGTGGCTGGAAAAGGATTTGGGAAAAGATTTGGCCGCCCGACACGGACTCAGGTTGCAATGACACCAAGCCGCCCCAGCACGATGAAGATCAACACTCTATCAAGCCCCAGCGCTGCAATCTATTCAATAGGAAGACAAGGCTGCCCAGAGGGGACGAGGACATCGCCTAGATGCTGAAGAGGTCTGTGATTTACAGTCTTGTCCCGTGCTGGGTTTAGTGTCAGGTGGTCCAGCCCATCTTGGGGTTGGAGTGAGGGGGTTAGGTCAGGCCAAATGTTTGTTGTTCCAGCGTTGTATTCTGGGGTGGTAAGCATATGAGCATTACTCCCCCGTGCTGGGGAGTAGGCCCTTCTTTAAAGCACGAGGTTGGCTTCTATATATTACCATTATACCCAAGTTTCATGTTTTTCTGTTACGGTCCACGCAAGCCAGGGGTGTTTCACCAGAGCCGAAGTAGGGCCTGACGGCACCGAAATAACACCCGTTTTTACAAGGATCCCGACCCTGGCAGCAGAATGTCCCGATTGGTCCCGAAGCTTGATGGCGGCGATGAGGAGCGGGCCGCTTATCTCCTGCAAGCCTCATAATTCTTGTACAAATAGCCGCAGTGTGTTTTCAGCCGCATGACGGCAAAAACGGCATGGCGACGTCAGGGGCGGCGTAACAGTGACGACGTCGGATGGATCGTCCAACGTCCATGAATATCTACAGTACCTATGCATTCATACATGCCTATTGTTGCATCTCGGCAAACTGTGCTGTGCTCAAAATGCATTACTCTCTCATATCTTGGTCATTCTAGAAATCCATGGCTTGGGGTTCTCGACGGAGTTGGGTCAGAATCAGATGCTGAACTGGAATCTAGTTTTACGGACTCACTACGCAAATTTCAACGTGACAAGAAAAGCGGTGGGAAACGATGGCGGACAATACAAATCCCGCAATCAGATGTATCATGAAATCCTTTAACTACCCGGGAGTCTTCCAAGGTAAGCATACTCTGGCGCCTATATCCCCAGACCGTAAACAGCTCAATCAGGCATACCATAGAAGCATAACATAACAACGTGAACAAGCGAGGCTGATCATCTGTCAAAGCCACGTAAGTTTGACTGGAGACTGGTGATACCATGACGGCCGGAACCGTTATGAAGGAGCCGGAAATAAGGAGACCGGTGAGGAAAAAAAAGGCCCGTTGTTGACCTTGACAAATTTTCGGTGGGCTTTTCGGTCACTGGACCTTTGCACGGTCACCCCAGATGACCCCCGTGCTTTTACAAGGCCATGGTATTTCTGCCGACGCATGGTAAATGACCAGGAATTCCACGACGTGATTCTCCACATATCGTGGCATGGTAATCTCTACCAATGGCTAAATTCACAGCAGGGTTCAGCTTCTCGGCGTGCTCGGCGTTTTCCCTCCTGTCGCGTCGGGCCTTCCGAGTAAATCCACCCTGGTATCGTTTAACGGCTAAATGGACAAAATCCATTTAGCCTTTTGCCCCGATAGGATGGGGGGCTAGCTCTCAGTGAGAAGTGCCGATTATAGCATGCGTTCGTTGTTGACAGGGCATGAGCATGGTCACTGCTTTTCAGACCTCGAGACGAAAGGTGCTCTGTGCTGTGCTGGCGATGGATCCATTCTAGAAGAAACTGCTCAAAGCTTTGGTGGAAATAAAAGAACAGACTTGCCTCGCCAAGTTGAGAAAGCCAGAACATCTCATCATCTTCACTGCCTTCAACACCCTCCAGTGAAAGAAAACATGCTCGGACAAATGTAATGTCTCCATTCCAACAACCACTTCAGCCCTATACTGGGAACTAGTGGCGACTAACTAACCACTCCCTAGTTCCATCAAGATCAATGGGGCCGATTGTGGAGCCGAGGCTCTGCTCTTGGCCTTGATCACCTCTATCGGAGGTTTTCTCTTTGGCTATGATACTGGTCAGATCTCAGGAATGCTCCTGTTTGAGGATTTCACCAACCGGTTTGCCCAAAAGCATGATGATGGTACCATCGAATGGGTTTCCATCATCAAGTCGCTTCTGGTCTCGCTCATGAGCATTGGTTGTCTGTTTGGTGCCTTGTTGGGCTCATAGTAAGTCGAACACTCCAAGTAGTTGTCTTAGATGAGGCTATAGACTAACAGGTCTTTCCTCTTTAGTACGGCCGACTGGTATGGTCGGAGAAAGAGCTTGAGCATTGCAGTCGTCGTCTTCCTCATCGGAAACACGCTTCAAATCACAGCAATGCATTCATGGGTGCACATGACTATCGGCCGACTGGTAGCTGGCTTCGGCGTTGGCGCCCTGTCCATCGGCGTGCCAATGTTCCAGAGCGAGTGTTCTCCACGAGAAATCCGCGGCGCAGTTGTCGCATCCTACCAGCTCATGATTAGTCTGGGCATCCTTGTTTCCAACCTTGTCAACTATGGAGTCCGAGAGATCCAAGAATCAGATGCCTCTTGGCGTGTGATTATCGGTATTGAGATGGCCTTCTCTCTTCCTCTTGGTCTTGGCATTCTCATGGCCCCAGAGTCACCTAGGTGGCTGGCTATGAGAGATGACTGGGAAGGTGCACGACTATCTCTCGCCCGACTTCGCGGTATGAAGGATGATCCCAAGAATCCATTGGTCGAGGACAATCTCAGCGAGATGAGAATGCTGTTGGAGGAGGAACGTAGAGCTGGTCAAGGTACCTGGTTGGAATGTGTCGATCCACGCAATGAGACCCCCAAGGTTGTGTATCGAACCCTTCTTGGTATGGCTGTTCAGTTCCTCCAACAGTGGACTGGCGTCAATTACTTCTTTGTGAGTAACCCTTGGCAATTGCTTATCTTGCATCGTCTAACGGCTATTTTAGTACTACGGCGCTACGATTTTCCAATCTGCCGGTATTGATGACCCGATCCTGGTTCAGCTGATCCTGGGTGCTGTCAACGTCGGCATGACAATCCCCGGCATCTACGTCTCAGAACGAGTGGGCCGTCGATGGCCTCTTTTCTTGGGCGCCCTGTGGCAGACAGCCTGGCTTATCGTTTTCGCCTCTGTCGGTACAGCGATCAACCCAGAAGGCAACGAAGCTGTTGGTAAGGCCATGATCGTTTCGGCCTGCATGTTTATTGCATCCTTCGCCCTCAGCTGGGGTCCCTTGGGTTGGGTCGTCGTTGGAGAACTGTTCCCTCTCCGAACTCGTGCCAAGCAAGCGTCCCTTGCAACAGCCAGCAACTGGCTTGGAAACTGTAAGTGCAACGAACTAAGTTACAAGTGCAATCCTAACTCTAAATAGTCCTCATCAGTTTCCTCACTCCCTTCGCTGACGACGGCATCTCTTACTCCTTTGGATACGTCTTTGCTGGAATGAACTTTATCGCTGCCATCATCACCTGGTGCTTCCTCTACGAGTCCAAGACTCTGAGCCTTGAACACATCGACCTGATGTACAGCCTTCCAGATCTAAAGGCTTGGAAGAGTCCAGGCTGGACTCCGCCAGGTTACATCACCCGTAAGGAGCGCGACGAGGCTTATTTCCGTGAAATGGGCAACAACAAGGAGACCGAGAAGGAGGTTATTCACAGCGACAGTCTTACGGAATAGACGGCCATGATTTAAGAGTGGTGCGTTTGAGGGTTACTCATGAAGTGATCCTCCTCCACCAAGCGTCGTCAAGTAGCATATCATCAGCGAAACATTCTTCCTGACTCTTGAGATTTGAGTCTCATGAGATATTGTACATTAAAGGGGTTACTGGAGTTATACGTTGACTATCCAAGAGAGGTATCAATATTAGAGATATCCTTCCATCTTTAGTCAAATGAGACATGTCGCACGTTTGTGTCTGATCTTTTCATGAAATAAAAAAAAAAGCGACAGTTAAAGTACAATCAAATCGAGACAGGTGCATCTTAAATGAAGCCATCGGAGCATGGGGAGTCTCGTAAGCCTTAGGGGTGCAAATGACATGTCTCCATGAAAGGGATCCAGCAGCGTACCTAACTCATGGTGTTTCTTCGGGCTACCTAAATGCCGCAAGTATATTTAAAACTGCCTTTATAACTAGTCTACCCGACACTCCTCCTTTGTTCGTGACTTTTTTGGTGTTGTTGACGTGTCTTGCTTACTACCTTTGCTTCCGCCCACGACTGAATTATGAGGCAGTCGGCACAAAGCGTAGCAAACATTTCTGGCCGTAAGGCCTAGCCGAAATGATCTGATCGTGCGACCTCATTGACTCCTCAGTCATGGAAGGATCAGGAACTGTTTGGTATTGAGAGTACACCTCTCTCAACAGAAGCTTCATCTCGGCAAGGGCCAAACTAAAACTGTGTGAGCAAGCATAAGCACATGGTTGAGGAGAACTCACTGTTTTCCGATACAGCCCCGTCCACCATAAGAGAATGCAAAGATATGACGCCTCATCTCCGCATCATTTTCGTTCGACATCCACCGGTGGGGGTTAAATCGATCAGGCTCCGGAAACACATTTGCATGGTGTCGCTGAACCGAATATGCCTGGCAACTCACGATAGTGTCTTCCGGGACAAATAGATCATCAATGACCCTTCCATCCTTTGGAACGACGCGTGGCAGCGACATGGGAATGGCGGGAAAGCAGCGCAGGCCTTCTTGTACAATCGAGTCAAGAACAGGCAGTTTGTCAAACGCCACATCAGGGTTTCCCATCAGTTCTCTTCGGAGCTCATCCTGGAACTGCGCTGAACGAGGCTGTGACAGTTCCCAGATCAAGAAGCACAAAACATCGCCTGTGGTGTCAATACCAGCAACCATATGATCAAGACATTCTGAAGCAATGTCGCCTTCGGCCAATTCGTCACCAAGCTTGCTCCGGAGGCGGCTCAGAAGTGTAAACTCTTCCGGGTCATCCAGTTTGCTCCGTTTGGTGACAAAGTTATCTGCCAGGGGCGTAGCTCGAGGCTCAAAAAAGCAGTCGAGAATCTTGGAAGAATACTTGTATAGAGTTGGTGCGTACAACATGAAAAGGCGACCTATGATCATTAGATTACCCCCTTTTGCAGAGCGAGCGGCGAACTTACTTCGAAGACTATCATCGGCATTGACTTGATCCATCATCTCTCGATCGCCAGGATTACCCAGACAATCAGTACCGTACGGCTGGAATAGATGATGGGTAACACCATCGCAAGCGAACGCGTGAAGTTTGATCTGGTTCAAGTTAGTGATAATCACAGAGTAATCAGCGAATAACGTACGTATACATCGACATTGCTTCCAGTTGATTCGCCACACTGTCTCGCAAATTCTCGTGCGCGATTCTCAATTCCATTGAGAGAGGCCGGCTTGAGAACATTGCTGTTTGCATACCTGTCGGCCAGGAGACGCTTTCGCTTTGCATGCTATTAACTGTGAGTTATAGGCGTAAAGGTTGGTTGGGTTCAGAGGACTAACAGTGGTTTTATCAAGTGTAGAGAACAAAGTTCTTTGAGTTGTTAGCGCAAAGTAACGAATCAGGCCATTCTAACACTTGCCTGCGTCCAAATACCGTGAAGAGATCATAAAAGGTAGATTTGTCGTAGCCACTTCCCTTGGAGCCATAAATCTCCTTGACAGCTTCGTAGGATGAGAAAGACACTTCATTGGGCGCAATACGAACGACAGGTCCGTATTTCAGATGAAGAGAATGGATGTACAGGGTCCGATTGGCGTTAAACTCGTTCCATCTCAACATGAATGGCGTGAAGCGGGAGAGGAATGGACCGGGGGCTGCCCATAATGGCGACGAGATGCATTTCCAGATATAGAAGAAGGCACATGCCGTAATGGCAATTGAGAGAGCGGGGATTGACAATAAGAACATAGTTGCGCAACCGGATCCCAAGGATATAGAAGAGTCTGAGTTTGCATCTTTGTTAAACTCGACATTGGCCGCGCCTTATATATTTAGCATTCTCTCAAGTTTTCACACAACCTGTGAGGAGTCAACTCTCTCATCTCCAGATGACTTCCTATTTGGGTATAGATCTGGAGATCGAACTAGCAGCCTTCTGTTGGGTCATCTACTCTAACCTGATTGGCGGGTGATGAGACCCGTGATGGATAACGTCGGACCTCGGGACTGTCAATTTGAAGGAATTTTCTTTACGTAACTCTTGGGCATGATATCTGGCAGTTTACCAGCAGTGCGATAGGTTATCGGTCGTCTTGTCAATGATACCAGACTTTCTTCTGTTCAGGTAAAGAGTCGATTGAGACATTGACTCCTGGCCGTAGACGCCCTTTACGCAGTCAACCACGCCCCGGCTATTCCTCTAGCGCAAAACTTGGAGGCGACCTTACCTAGGGTAGTAATACCGGCTGTCCTGATAGTTCCCAACTCCGAGCCAAATCCCTCCAGTCCCGCTCACCAGATGCCCAGAACACCTGCAAGAACTGTGCTGCGTCCCGGAAGTTCCTGAATCGCATTATCCGGCATATCCGACTGTACAAGTCTGAGATGATTCCTTGCCTGACATCATCTCCGTAGCTCTCCACTCCGGCAATAAAGAGCGACCATGGGAGGCAGTGCAGCCACTCGTCGATGGCGCTCATCGCTGCAACTTGATCGAATAGACCATCAATCAACTCTTTCCGTTGCTCGTCTATGCATATCTCCAGGCATCTTGTAGAGTACAGTAGGGCGGCGTAGTAGTGTATGTTCACAACACAGATAAAGTCACGACGTCGGGAAGCAGGCTGCAGAGCGAGACGGCCCGCTGTCATGAGTGTCTCCCCCCGGGCAATCTCAAACTGCGTCCGAAGGTGACTGAACGTTAATCCCAGCCGGGCCAGTCGAGCGGATGATGGCTTTAACTGACGAGAAAGGAGCGTAACGTCGTGTAAGTACCTCATGTAAGTCGAGAATAGTATCGAGTCGTCTACCGTGTGTGGTAGAATCACTTGCTGCATAGAAGATAGGTCGAATGATGTGGTGCAAGCAAAGGTGTCATGCACGGATAACTGATTCCTCAAAAAGTTGAGCAACAAGCTCTCACCACGACCTGTAGTCTCGAAAGTATTAACGAGCGACCTCGCAGCTCGCCGATGAAAATCAGCCGCTGCAGAACCAGAGTCTGCCATTTCGTAGCATGAAAGCAGAAGCATCGCCGCCAAGACCCATTCAACAGCCCGTTCGTCCAGTTGGTTACCAAGCTCACGTCCACTCATGACATGGGTGGTAATGTTTTTGACGTAGGCCGATATCATACCGATGGCTTCATTTCGGGCCTTTTCAGAAAAGCTGTCATCTTCAAGTGAGATGGAAGCATGCTGAGAGGAGACGGCAGCCATGGCTAACCCGACGACGGGATGTCTGTATGCCATTGGGGTGACATAGCGCCGATAAGGATTTTCATCCGAGTCGACCCAGACCATCAAGCGTGCTATTTGCTTGTCCCAGTGATTGATGAGTTTATGTAGCGTCTTCTTGCTGATCGAGTGAAAGGAAGATGCGCTCGTCCAGATTTCATCACCAGTCGTTGTAGATGAAGATCCAGCTTCATCGGTAATCTTCTCCTCGGCCTGGGCTAGACGGCCACGGATAGCAGCGCCACCAGCCCATCGCAGCCGTTGACCGTATCCTGGGCAGACCAGGCCCTTTTTCGTGCATTTAAGGCAGCTCGGTAATGCGCGATCACAAAGGATACGCCGTCTTTCGCATGTATAGCAGCCTAACACTATAAGTTTTTCATTTGAATTGTGCCAAGTCTCGGGGCGCCATTACGGACCTTGGTTAAGCGGTGGCCGCTGTCTCTTCATCGTGCGGTGCTGACAGACTGGCTGTCACTAGAATTTTGTTATGGTAAACAACGAAGGAAGAGGTTGCTCTGAAGCGGGGAATTGATGACCGAAAACGACCAAGCATTAGCGCGCCAAGCAAAGTTAGTTGGGCGGCCCGGCCATTGTTGCACACATCCAGAGATATCAGAATTCCGCCACACTCTAAAGTTATAGTAGACGCTTCATTGCTCTTCTCTGACTGAATCGATGTCGCTCAAGATTGCTGATTCTATCTCATTTATGTTGGATACTCACTCGGCCTAGGGTGAAAGTCTCGTCTATTATCATAAGCCCCCTTGAGTGCTGTTATGGGATAAAAATCGGTAATAACAAGGAAGTATTGCCCATAAACTTCGCATTAAATAGCCGCTAATTCTTTTGAGCGTGTTTACGACCCTCCGCAACGACTTTGTCAAAGTCATACTCAGACCACCGTAATTCGGGTGCCAGTCCTGCAAATTTCCATTGGCCATCGATCTTCTTGTACCAATGTTTGTTGTAACTGTGAGCGTGACCCTTGACCAAAACCTTTGAAAGTGTCGTATCCTCGTAAATCTGATGAGGCACTCGTAACTGATGGTGACCGATGATTTCCGTGTCTGAAACTCGCTGGTAGCGACTCGCCCCTATGAAATGCTGTGTCTTGAGAGTCGGGCTGCCTAGCATTGCAGGATTTGAAATCATGTTGACGAACTCTTCAGCCGCCATGTTCTCCCAAATCTTGTTTAGGAATGATCGGTAGTCAATCTGTAAAGCACTGTATTAGTATGGACGTGATGAAGATAGGGTAGGGCGTTCGGTGGCTGACTCTTAACTCAGGGGCGACGATCTTGCGTAATCTTGCCCAGTCTTTAGTGTCATAGCTATCAGCCCATTCATAGAGGGCAGCTTCAACGCCCTGAAACTCTATATCGATCGTTGTTTAGTGTAACCGAGTATATGCAACTATGGTGTGAAATACCTGCCTTCAAAAGAGATTTTCTCTGACATGATAACTTGGCTTGAATAAAGACGTGGAGGGTATTCATCAAGTGTTATTCCAGTTTATTGACTCTGACGGTCTTGACCCTGCATGTTTAATTGTTTAAAAAGGAGAAAAATCTTGCTATCTTGTTTGGCATGTGGAGCCGACGATGCCAAACTGGCCTGGCCACATCCCGCTACAGTTGACTGTGATGTCCGTAGTAGACTGGTAGTCCACGGATGAACGTCTTGGACCAATACGAGTTGTTGATGTGGCAAGTCGACCGGTTCAGCAGTATCATTGGAGAAGTTCTTGTGGGATGTGGAGGACAGATTCCGGGGAATCCGGGGTTCAACCCCCTGCCTCCCCACAAACGCGATGAGAGCATGGTACATTTCGTCAGCTGCCAATAGCCTATCTCAAACCTTACCCAGACTGTCAATAACTTGTGGCGTCACTGTCAGAGATCACTAGCCGCAGTGAATGCCGGCTCGGGCTGGTGGGTGCGTGGAGCCGCAAATGTCCACTTCCCGAGTCTCAACTTGAAGGTCGACGCTATGTGCCCTCGAATTTATAGATCTAGAGGGCTCCGTGTAGGAGATGCCCTCGAATTGGCTCTAAATCGCTCTAACAATTTGACTGCAACAGACATTATTACTTCACACGAAATCGAGACGAACTTTTCTATAAAATAGCGTCTTTATTACTCAGAGTTATATCTCAAGATTCTCCACGCGATAGGCCTTCACCTAATCCTTGGATTCCATCAAATTTGAAAGACAGGCTAGAAAGCTAGTAGTGTATTATATCCTCCACGGGTATCGTATGTTTTTGTACTCAAAGTCATCAACGTAAATTACAGAGATACAAGGAAGCCAGCAACACCCATCGCGACCGCACAGACGGCAGTCAAACCTGCACTACGAGCGCCAGCCGCATTGTCGCTATCGCCTGACGATCCAGATCCAGATCCTGACCCTGCAGTCGCCTCAATCGACGCGATGATAGGCTCTAGAGGAACCGTCTTTGTCTGGTTGGCGGAAGTGAAGAAGATAGTACCGGGAGTAGAGCAAGAGTCGAGGGCGTTGCCACCCGTCTCGAGGTTACACTCCTCGATAATCTCCTGGGCGTCATCCTCCTTCTCAATCGCCCACTCGGCGAGCTCAGTCAGATACTCAATCAGAGCATCCGACAAAGAGGATGGGACGACGAGGGTGCAAGGGTCGGTTGGGGTAGTGGCCGCGATGGCCCATGACTCGAGCTCAGGGTCTGCAGTAGGTATGCTTCTGAGTAAGGAGATGGCAGAGCTGCTGCATTCATCTGCGTCGGCACGGCGGAAGAGGACGTCGAGAGAGCGCTTGTTGGGAGTAACGTGGAGGATCTGGCCGTTGTAGACGTGGAGGGTCTCAACCATGTGGATGACCTCGACGTGCTGGACTTCTTCGGCGGCAGCTGTAGCGGCCACGGCGGCCAGGATGGCCAGGTTCTTGGTCTGCATTTTGAAAGGGGTGTATTGAGTTTATTGACAAGATGTACTTGGAAAAGGTCTTGTTCACAAAAAGGGTTTGTTAACGCAGATAGAGCGAAGGGTTTCTGGAAAGGAAGAATCGTCAATTGACGGGATGCAAGGCTATTTAAGTATTCCTACCAATATCCCCATTTGCCATTCAGCCTGCTTGGCAATCCTTCTTGGCAGTATCCGTAGTGCAGAAGGATTCGCACAAGGCTTGGCTTGTTAGCCTGGTCGAACATTGTCGAATAGCGACCGACGCAGGTCTTCTTGGCAACGGGGCTGTCCTGATCACACGTTCCAAAAAGCGAGCCCAAGCCTTGCCAGGCGGGCACCCAACAAGTTGATCCTTTAGCACGGATGGTGCTACACGAAAGAGGTTTAAATCGCCGTGACACGACATCATACAACGCCGTAACTAGTAAAGTAAGATGAAGATCCTTCACTGTCCATTCTGCCTTGGTCCACCAGAACAAAAGCCACCATCGATCGGCGAGATGTGGCGGAATAACATTATGCGTTGGCCCATTTTACCATGAGGCACAGCAACAAGGGTTTAAGATTAGCGCAAATCGCCTGGCAGCCGGCGACTTCCACATCAGGCAAGACCTTTGGCTGTGCTGGCCTTTAATCGCCCGATTCATTAGAATGAGGTTGCATCTGATGGAGGCGAGGCCCAAGTCAAACATCAACGATCAACAGCGCATGCCATTCCGTCGCATGAGTCATGGGGAGACTGCTCTCATTCAGTTGTCTTCGTCGGCAAGTCTCTGCCTTCTGCGGCCCTCTCGTGCTATGATGTGTCGTCTCAAGAGCAGTGTCTCGTCTCGCAGCCCTCCTAGAAGTTAGAGCCTTCATCAAGCAAAGGCTCACCGCTGCCACTATTCCCAGATGTCAGCCTCGTGCCGCAAAATGTTTTGGATATAGACCCAAAAGAGCTTCCGCTGACCCTACACTGCCTAGAGGATTTTGCGATAAATAATTATCGCAACAGCGTCACGTAATGTCCAACCAATTGCAGCCAGACACGGATCTGGCTGAAGCTCTGTTGGTTTCATATTGAGCAACAGAAATCCTCATCCTGTCCGCTTCTGTGGCTCCCCTGGTGGCGTGGCTGACCAACGCCAAGTGTGTGTGTGTGTGTGTGTGGCTAGATGAGTGGGCAGTGGCCATTGACGTGTATTAAAAGTGCAGATACTATGAGAGAATGCAGTAAGACCATTCTTTATTGTGCATTGATGAGTGTTTTCTCAGCCTCTAGTACACCCGTTCCGCGATCTTAAGGCCGTTCTTCTCCATCGAGAACTTGTGTCCGTTGCCATAAATGCCCTCCCTACCTAGATCCGCATACCTACATCCACGCCAGACGGAAATCTCATAGCGAAAATGCCAATGCATCTTCTCGAAAATACCACACCAGAGCCATTGCCGCCCCAGGCCCAACAGCAAGGTAAGCAAACAGAATTGCCATGGCTGCCCTTCCAATGTTGATTCGAGCAAGACCAACCCGTTGCAAATCCCAGACAGCAGACACGCACCAAACGTATGATGTCAAGCAGTAGCCCCAAAAGTCAACAGAAAAGAATCCCATCAGGTTCTCCTCGAGTCCATCTGAAACCTCCCACCAAGATGATGGGTGTAGCCACCTTAATACCTGGCTCAGTTCCGCGTCCATGACCATCTGCACCAAGGTCTGCCAGTGTATAACGGCACCAAAACAAGCAAAAAGAAGATATATCTTCCGCAAGTACTGACCATCAGGCAATGACTCCCCTTTCTTACCTGGGCTTTTGACGGACTCAGAAGGACCCCCAATTCGAAAAACAAAAGAGAGCAAGGGTATAAAGATGGGAATAAATTGCCAGGCAACTGCAGAAGTTGCCACTTCGTGCCAGGGACTGGGTGTCAGCATGAGTGGCAATGCGTAGCCATACAAGCCAGCCAGGAGCACACCTCTGGCAGATCGAATAGGGACTTGCCGTCCGAGGGGCCACCATATGCTTTCATCATCGGGCACAAATGTGTGAATGATGCAGTACCATGGCATTACCACGGAAAAGCCAATGAGTTGGAAGGCAGCGAACCAAATAACTGGCCTTCAATTCATTAGTGAAGGAGACCTTTGACGCTGAGTGAAAACGTACCATGTCAAGACTGAGATTGCAAAGTGACCTCGGAAGCCTTCAAGCGTCAAGATGATGATTGGATGGAGTGATTGACTCAGAGAATAAAGCTGAAGTCGACCGAGTTGCTCTGTTGGGTTTCTTAGTCCAGTCACAAACGCCGCAGCCATGAAAGCCACTCGATCACCAATCAAAGGGATCCTAGTACATGCTCTCTGTAAGAGAGCCAACGAGTCATCTTCAAGAGCGCCCTCAGCCAGGGCCTTGTTGACCTGGCTTCCAAGTTCTGTTGCCAAAGGACTCTTCCATCTGCAATAGAATGATACAGCGCTGCATGTCAGCCAAATTCCAAGTATGATGAACCAAGCAGGTCCTCTTCCTTTTGGCTTCGCAAGCAGCTCATCCTTGTACGGCACGAGATTCTTGCGATATGGCAACGGCAACATGTCCAGCTTCTCGCTTCCTGGTATTTGTGCCGAATAACTGCGTGTGACGTCCTGCTCTCTAACTCGAGGGAGAAGGTGTAAGGCGAGAAATCGTCGCAGTGGGCTGTCAAGTGCCTCGTTTAGCTGTTTCTTGTGTGAATAGTCCTTGACAGCCATCACCCTCGGGTACCGTATTTTCTGAACATGGTTGAAAATGGCCGTAATTTCGGTATTGTCCAAAGGGATAGAGGTCTTTTTCAGCGCAGCGACTAAGGAGTTTGTGAGTGCAGCAGCAGTCTCAATTGCCGCATTGCCTCCATGACCTCCAATAGGATGCATCTAAAAACTCATCAGTCACCTCAATATTACTTCTCGAGAAGGTTAGCTTCCTACCTTGTGTGCAGAATCTCCAAGGGTGAAGGCTCTGCCAAAATGCCACTTCTTGTAGACATATTCGGGCAGAAGAGTCAAAACCGCAGTGATTTTGTTCTCAACCAATGTAGAAAAAGTCAAGCCGGGCAGGATTGGATCATTTGAAGCCCGATCAAGCGCTTCCTCGAGATCTTTCTTACTGTAGGGCCCAATCTGTGAGCCACAAAGCCTCTGGGGCAGCTTCTCGAATCGAAACCAGTACACTCGGCCATTTGGACCACCAGATATAAGGTAAGATGACCCGTTGCGAAATACCTCGTGCAAACCACCAGGCACGATTCCATGGCATGGTCGTGAAATACCAAAGATACAATTATAATCGCAAGGAGGCTCTAGTTACAGAACATATTAGCTCTTCGTCATATTCCCTAATGCATAAGCACTCACCTTCCTCATCTCCCGCGTCAAACCAATCAGGATGCATCAGGTTGGCAAGCCTCCTCATCTCTTCCCGGACTGTACTGTGGATACCATCGGCGCCGATAAGGATGTCACCCTGATAGATTGTGGTATCCGATGCCAATACTGCCACACCGTTTTCTCCAAGACTGACCGTTTCGACACGTTTGTTCGCCAAAATCTTTGACTTGTCTCTAATGTTGTCGTAAAGGGTTTGTATCAAGGTTTGACGGTCGAGAAAGATCATAGGATATCCGTGCCTAGACCAGGGAAGTTAAAACCGCGTTCATCTCTAACCATATCATCAAAGAGTATTGTTACCGTTCAATCAGGTGACGATCCATGTCAGGATACGATGCTAGCGGCAACCCAGACGGGTCACGAAACGAAAACCTGTTAACAGGCGCCGCTACTTGCAGAATCTTCTCATAAAGTCCCAATTGGTCCAAGATTCGGTTTCCATGTGGAAGTAGACCTATGCTTGCTCCAACTTGAGGAGCAATGCTCGGATAGGCTTCCAAGACAACAAAGTCAATGTCATTTGCCTGAAGCATGTTGGCGAGCGAAAGCCCTGCCACACTAGCTCCAACAATGACTACTTTGAACGGTGGATCCTGAGTCATCTTGATACGAGGAGGGGTAGTGAAACAGTAAGGAAACAAAGAGTTCTTGAGAACTTGAGATGGAGACATCGCCAAGTCATGAGAAGATCTTTCTAACACGCCAGTTATTATTAGCGCCCCAACAAACAATGAACAAGTCAAGGATTATTAAGCGAAGTCAGCTTCAGAAGCATGTCAGAGCGCCATTAGGTCTGACAAGTGAACATGTCTGGTCAGATCTGGGTCTAGACCCATGGGGAACCCTTGCTCTCCTCCCAACAGTCTTTGACTCGGATGCCGCGGGCGGGATAGAACTGTCGAGATATGATAACGACTGAAGAGTAACTGCTGACTCGAAACCATTTCATAAATGAGGATAAAAGATTGTGCTCAGAGTTAACCAGCCATGCCAAGGAATATTATCATCAAGTGAAACAAGGCAAGGACCTTCAAAAAGTTCCTCTCCAATGTGACCTTCAATTAATTATAGGCAAATTCAACCTTATCTTACAGGGACTGAAACCCGCACTAACTATCACACAGGGCAAAAATGACAAATACCTTGAGTAGAGTGTGATTGAATATTTCGTATTTTAAGGGCACAGGTGTTGAGTTGACACTCAAACCTGGCCGGAAACTTTGATTCCGAGACTAGACTGAAATCTCAAAGTAACCCTGGGTGGATCTCATCGTGACGCGGCACGGCTGCATTCTGCGACAGTAGGGGTTCAGATCTACAAACTTGGGCAGCGGGTGCAACCATCCAAACTCAAAACTGAGGGACAAGAAAGGTTCCATTCGGCCATGGGGCCAATCGGATTAAAA
>JAALXN010001580.1:0-13071 GCA_012978555.1 Fusarium drepaniforme | reverse complement strand
ATCGTCTCTTCCTTCTCCACCAGAGGTCACTCGACCCTTCTTGTCTTTCCTTCCTACTCCTCCTCTAAGGTCTTCTCCTCACCACATCGAGGTAGAAGCTAGGCCTGCACTTGCACAACCGCAACAACTCCAACCGCCCATTGGGAGATAGCCCAACATGGGTTCCAGCTTGGAGAATCCAAGTGACGCTGGCGCCGAGAAGGGCGCCAAGGTCACCGACTATGACAACCACACCGGAGATGTTCAGACCGGTGCCGGCTTCGCCTTCGAGCAGGAGAGCTACCTGACCCGAAATGGTCTCACTCTTGAGTCCTTCAAGCAGCGCCGCTTCGACGGTGCTGTCGAGCTCGATCGTCGAATGACACCTCGCCATCTTCAGATGATTGCCATCGGTGGCTCTATTGGTGCTGGTTTCTTCGTCGGTTCTGGAAAGGCCCTTTACAACGGTGTAAGTTGACGATACTTGTCCCTGGCCTGTTTCGATGGCTAACTTGCGACACAGGGTCCTGCTTCTGTCACCATTGATTTCCTCATCATTGGTATTATGATCTTCAACGTCGGTATGTGTAACCCATTGTCCCTTTTGCGAGCCAAGCGCTAATCATCGTTTCCAACAGTCTTCGCTCTTGGTGAACTTGCCGTCATGTATCCCGTCTCCGGTGGCTTCTACATCTACTCGTCTCGCTTTATCGATCCTTCCTGGGGTTTCGCCATGGGCTGGAACTATGTCGCTCAATGGGCAGTCGTCTTACCACTCGAACTAACAGTCTGCGCCGTCTGTATACAATATTGGAATGACGAACTCTCACCGGGTATATTCATCGCCATCTTCCTCGTCGCCATCATCTTCATCAACATTTTCGGTGGTATCGGATACGCCGAGGAAGAGTTCTGGTCGTCTTGTCTCAAGCTGGGAGCTATCGTCGTCTTCATGATCATTTCCCTCGTCCTTGTCTGCGGTGGCGGTCCCAGCAATGGCCGCTACGACGAGTTCTGGGGTGCTCGTCTCTGGCACGAGGATCCTGGTGCGTTCAAGAACGGTTTCAAGGGCTTCTGCTCCGTCTTCGTCACTGCTGCTTTCTCCTTCGCCGGAACTGAGCTTGTCGGTCTTGCTGCTGCCGAGTCCAAGAACCCTACCAAGGCTCTTCCCGGTGCCATCAAGCAGGTCTTCTGGCGAATCACCCTCTTCTATATCCTCGGTCTCTTCTTCGTCGGCCTTCTCGTCAGCGCCGCCGACGACCGACTGAACATCAGCGGTTACTCCAACGCCAAGGCATCTCCTTTCGTCCTGGTTGGCGAGTACTCGGGTCTCACTGGCCTGAACCACTTCATGAACAGTATCATCCTCGTCTCGGTCCTTTCCCTCGGTGTTTCGGCTGTCTATGGCGGCTCCCGTACCTTGACAGCCATGGCTGAGCATGGCTACGCCCCTAAGATCTTTGCCTACGTTGACCGTGGCGGTCGTCCCACCTTCTCTGTCCTCATCCACATCGTCATGGGATTCCTCGCCTTTGTCAACCTTGACCCCAAGGGTGGAGAGATCTTTGATTGGCTCCTGGCTCTTTCTGGTCTGTCGACTCTCTTCACCTGGGGCTCTATCTGCCTGGCCCACATCCGTTTCCGCAAGGCTTGGGCTCACCACGGTCACACCCTGGATGAGATCCCCTTCCAGGCCGTTGGTGGCGTCTATGGCTCGTGGCTCGGTCTTTTCCTCATCGTCCTCGTCTTGATCGCTCAGGTAAGTTTTGTTGAACAAGTATTGCAGAACCATGCTGATAAATATAGTTCTACGTCGCCATTGTCGCTCCTCCTGGCTCGTCCGGTATGGGCACTGTCGAAGGCTTCTTCATGTCGTACCTGGCCCTCCCTGTCGTTCTCTTCTTCTGGGCCATCGGATATATCTGGAAGCGCGAGGGTTGGCTGTCTGTTGACAAGATTGATATCGACACTGGCCGACGTGAGCATGACTGGGACGAGATCAACAAGTTCCGGGCCGAGATGGCTACATGGCCTGCTTGGCGTCGTTTCCTCCACAAGATCATGTAAGCTTGTGGATGGATGGATTGATTGGGAACGGGGTGCGAGACCCCTTGTTGAATGCGTCTAGAAGGAGACTACTCCTCACCCGCGTGGCACCAGCACTTGCCGATGGCAGCGTTCGCATGGGGGCGGGCCTCCAATCTTTTGACTCTTGTGTACATCATTTATCGCTAGATACCATTTGCAGGAACTTCTGCACATAATCTGACAAGCACATTGCTTTATAATATTTTTTGTCTGCTGCGATGATGTGATTTGGCGAAGTGATTGATGATGATGCCGTCTGGGTGAGTTTTCGAGGCGCCGGTATGTTAAGTGATGGTACTTGGAAGTGATCAAGTCGTTAACGTGACGTGAATCTTGACGTGAACCTTGAGGGTGGTTGATGTTGTAGTGGCGGCTGTTGTCGATGGTCGAGTTGGTGTGCAAGGTATTACTAAAAAGGGTAATTGTCGAGGGGAGGCGCAGATGCAGGGGCCGACGCCAAAAAGTTGGAGAAATTGGAGAAGGTGGCCAGGAACATGTGCGAAGAACACTCAAAGAACAAAAAGAAGGCATACGAAAGCATTTTAAACATAAAACGATATTCTGGGGAACTTGTCAATTACGCCCATCGCGCCCTACGTGCTCTACGGATCCAGACAAAACTTGTCGTCGGGTGGGTCGCGAGTGCGCCCTTTGCGTGACTGATGACCGATGCCCGGTGGAGTTTTCTGGAGATTGGACTGCTCTTTGCGGGAGGGTCTTTGTCATGAGTGATGCCATGTGAGGTGACGATTTGTCACGTGGGGCAGGGAGAGGAAACAGTTTTTACGTATAGAAATGCGACGAAGGGGAGAGTGAGTGAGGGATGGGATGTGTTGGGTTTATGAACTTGGTGAGGTTGTTGGGGTAGTTGGCTATTCTTGAAGCTGACAAGGACTATGCTGATCGGGGCCTAGATAGGTTTGAGGGTTGGAGAATAGTCCCAAAGGTAGGGCACTCAACAGAGATGATGAGCAGACCCAAAGCCGGCTTGTTGTCGATTGCATTTGGCGTGCTGTCTCAAAGTTGTAATGTTGTCCCATCCTCGATCCACCATGTTATGCGAACAGCTTGACCAAAAGACCCAGCTTCTGTGGAGACGCATCACCAGTTCTGCGAGATTTTGTTACCGTTTAGAGATCCAGATATGGTTTTTACGTACAATCCAGATTCACCGTGGGGTCAAGGTGAGAGCAGGCGAGGTGAAGAGTGAAGATCTGCCTCGATGGAGATGGACTCACTTGGAGTTCTCTCCAAAGGCCTCCAAGCAATTCCCACAAGACAACAGACACGTAGAGAATTGAGGGGACGGAGGAATACGGCAGAGACGGCACCGTTGGTCCGTACAAGCGCACCGCTCACCTCTTGGTATCGTGCCATGAAAAGGCGCAGCGTAGCAACCTCGCCAAAGGGTCCATTCCCCATCTCACACTCAATCTTACCCAAGGGCACCAAAGGTCACTCATGTACAGTACTTTCAACCGGAGCACGAACCCGAGAAGGAAGAAAACTCCACTACGGGGAAAGGGAAAAAGGGGTGCTCCACGCAAGATAAGGTATAGAAAAGATGAATCCATTTTTATTTTGCAAACCTGGGGAGAGAGCGGCCGCAAATTTGGTGTTTTGCGTACGTACAACTTACCTTATGGAAATTGGAGAGAGGTGCGGGGTTGTAGAGGCGAGAGAACCCGGTGGAGGGGCTCTCTGTGGCTCGTGCGGAGAAGTTTGCGGGCGATGGCCGAGTATGGTCTGAGGGGGGCGTGTAATATCTTTTCTTGGGGGAAAATGGGTTCTAGACCTTGTTACGTTTATTGGATGATTCGTAGAATTGTCCCGTGTCTTGGTATGGGCGATTTGGAGAGAAGCCAAGATGTATGAAGTCTTGGGAGCAGGGGGAGATGGTACCTGGAGGTGGGAGTAGCACTGTGCTAGTTGGCCAGGGAAGGCAAGTCACGAACACCTTGCCCTGCAATCCCCTGGCTGCGTCCTTGACCTTGAACCTTTCAAGTCCGCTCCGCCACAGTCTGGGGTTTTTTTCTTATGATCCACCATCTTGCTTTTTGGTCATTCTGGGGTAATGGACTGAACAACGAATTGCCTCTTACATGATAGAAATCAAAACGTGTCAGCTAGCGGGGTCTGGGGTAAACGGAAACCTCATCCATCAATTTCACAGGTCGCCAGGAGCTTCCTCTTACATCACGAAATTCAAACCATGTCAGCTCTACTAGCGCCAGCGCCAGGGCAACACCCAAGTTCACAATGTATCGCTACTCGCAGTACCTACAGTTTTTTCGCCAACTCAAAACAACCTTAACCCCTGGCTTTCTCACCCCCTCCATCCATTTTTACAGTGCTGATTCGCCTTGCATTGGCTTCAGCAACGGCCCGGCGCCCGCCAAGGAGGTCTGCCGTCATTCTAGAAATTGCCCTTTCAGAGCTTAGCCTCTCTGTTCCCCTCCCCGCGTTTAAATGAAAAGCCAAAGCCCCCAAAACGCCATGGTTTCCCCAGAACGCTACAGTGAAGCAACTTGGGAATTGCACATGAATGGTTGAAACTACAAATACAAGGTTTTGCCTTTCCATCTGCCCGTGCGCACACGTACACTCTCCCCAGACCAATCTACTGCTGTACGTAACCAGTCTATTACGAGATCTGTATCCAAAACCTCACGACTATTACTTAATGGTTTCCAGGCAGGGCGCAGTTTTTTTTTCCCCATGGGGTTTCGGTTCCTTAGCGACAACAAAACTTGAGCCGTCGAAAGCCGAACAGGCCCACGAACACCCCCTCCCCCTGAACCATAGCAAACTCTTTGGTAACAATTCGATTTAACCTCGTGGGCCTTCTTCTCCCCACGATTCGACACAAGATGAATGGGTTATCTGGGGAAAAGAGATTCTGGAGAAGTGGTTCTGGGTTACGGGGCCGTGGCCCTTACCATCCCCACGGGGTAATACCAAATGGAGAGTTCGCACCAGACCATGACGAATGCTCTCTGAAACGCCCCTCGCTTGTGGATATCAGTCTACCAAGTGGTTTAGGGGTCTGGAATTTTGTAATCTCTAAGGCTCTCACCGGATTGAGCGGATAGCTCGGATATCTGGTGTGTCGATAGCGGCGCCGGCGGCCAACTTGGGCATCAGGGATTTTGATTTGGAATACCCTCGCCAATGAGTTAACCCTTGGACTTTCTGTATAGGAATGGTGTCAGAGCACGTTGCTTTGGAGTTTGGGGCAGTGCTTGCTCAAGGGGAATGAGGTCGCTTTGCCTGACTCAAGAACAAGAGGCAAGAGTTAGTGCCACTGATGTTGACTTGGCAAGTTGTCATAGTTCGCTATGCATTGAAGAACCCGATGGTTGCTTGTGCAAGAGACTTGCAATGGGGAAAAGGGAGACGCCATTAAACGAAATATGAAGGGAGGTGATGTGCTTCTTGTGCTAGGAAGACTGCGCGAGTAAGTAGAAGCATCGTGTCAGTGGGCACTAGAGCAGAGCAAACCCGTCTCTTGAAGGTGATGTTGAAGCCACCATCTCTGGTAGGTTTGTCGATGAAGACTGTTTTGCATCCACTACAAAGCAGAACAGCTACTGGCTTTCTGATGGGGTGTTGATCGGTCAAGCTGATGTTGTCATGTTGTTGGAATTGATGGGGCTGGAGGGCATCCTGAAGTCAGTTTGCAACCTCCCCAGAGTTCTTCAAAATATTGCCACAGACTATTGTTTCTAGATGAGATATTCGTGCCATTGTCCTCGAATCTGCGTTGGCTCTAACACAGCTAGTTCCGACGACGCGTCGATTTGCATACCCTCCTACCACGATGACAACCCTCCCATGCCGCAGCCAGAGAGCACTCTTCAGCAGCATACTTCCTTTAAAGCAACGCAGCAAAAAGACAACACGAATGGCAAAAAAAGGAAAGGCAATGCGTCATCCGGAATTCGAATCCGAGCCTCAACTTCTCTCAAATGGAAGAGTTGAATCCTAACCCCTAGACCAATGACGCTTGAGATTGACGATGCAACCTCAGTGAGTGTAAGATAAGCAGCGGAATTGATGACTCGGAGCAAAAAAAGAGAGAATGTTAATGCCAAAAAATCTCGAATGGCAACGGAGAATTTTACCACTAAACCAATTACGCTTTGAGTTGTTGTTGAATGTCAGGGTCACAGAATGGCGTCAAGAGGGAGAGTCGTGAAGCCATATCTAGTTTAGGACTGCAATGTGGTGAGGTTTAGGATAAAATGTGTGATGAGATTATGATTAGGTTAGGATTGAACAGCTGTGCCTTATGTTTAGGCCAGGAGTGGATACATGCGATTGACTTCACGACGATGCACACTTCACGTTCAACCATTGACCAGGTACCTATTCCCACATACATCAAAGCGTGATCAAAATGAGACATAAATCAATGACCGTTTATTTGGGAACTAAGTTGTAAGATAATTGGCCCAGGTGCGTCGATCAAAGGCTTCATTCATCCTGGTCCAGCTGCACTGTGCTGACCTCCCGATCCCCACCACGTGAGTTGCTGTGCCTCACCGGATATCGCCATCTCACAGAGCCTCAAATCTAACAAACACCAATTATAAAATGGCAACATATCAGTATCGGCGCTTACAACCAGATGAGATCCGGTTACTTGCCCTTTCCGCTGCAAGTTACGACGACCAACTAGAGGGCAGTCTCGACATCTTTCGACTCCCAGAGAATGAGGAACCAGAAGAGGGTCACCAAGTCTTGGTCACCCGCGACACAGGCTCCGATGTACAAAATGCGCCTCCATATGAAGCACTCTCATATACATGGGGTTCAATCCCAACATCTCCGCATACGTTGAGCATCGTCCTCGGTGACGAGGAGACTGCGACTCTTGACATTACGCCAAATCTCGACCTCGCTCTACGTCGTCTCAGACAAGATATCCCCGCGAATAAATCTCGTCTCCTCTGGATCGACGCAGTCTGCATAAACCAATCCGACCTTGTAGAAAAAAGCACACAGATTCCCAAAATGGCCATGATCTACAACAGAGCAGAGGGAGTGTCCGTCTGGCTGGGCGGCGACGATGACGGTGCAGTCGACTTTATCGACAAGTTGCTTAACCTCGACGACTTTGACCCTCTTACAAAAGATCCAGGTACGCCGGAGGAGTGGGCAGCCTTGTTGGCGCTGATGCAGAGGCCTTGGTTTAATAGGCGGTGGATTGTACAAGAGATTTCGCTGGCGAGGAGGGCGACGCTTCTTTGCGGGACGAGGAGCGTGTCCTGGGAAGACTTTTCTGCTGCTGTCGCATTGTTCACTTCGAGATATCAGGATCTACGGGCACTATTTCAACGATCTGAAAAGTTTCAGAACCATCCTAATTATCTGGGAGAGGTGGACGCCCTGGGAGCTAAATGCCTCGTGGACCTTACGAGCAATCTGTTCAGAAAGTCGGAGGACGGCGCTGTTCTTGAGCGTCTTCTCTCGCTCGAGGGATTGATCTCAACTATGGCTGCTTTTGAAGCTGCCTCTCCTCACGACACCATTTACGCCGTCCTCTGGCTCGCTCACGATGCGCAGCCGGATGCGCAGCATGGCGGCGCCATGTCTGATGATCACCTCTTGCAGACTCCTCAGCACTCGCCCACATTAGCCGGTATCTCATCCGATGAAGACATATCGGATTATGATCTAGGGAAACACATGCCTCAACCATCGAACCAGATCAAGTTTCGAACCCCATTACCAAGACGAGCGACAGGGACGTCTTCAACCGATGGCCCTGACAAGCTATCCAGGAGATCGACATCACTCAAGCCCCCAGTTGCAGCTTGGCAGTCTTCGTTTAGTTGTCGTTCAGTTTCCGACCGCAATCTGAGAAACGCAGAGAAGCACTTTGAAGGATATCCCACGTCCATCATTGTCGACTACAACAGGAGCGTGTATGAGGTCTGCAAAGAGTTTCTCGAGTTCGCCATCGGCCGGTCCAAGACTCTCGACATCATCTGTTGCCCCTGGGCCCCGGAACCGCCGCCTGATGAGCAGAAGCTGCCGTCGTGGACCACACAGCTAGACAGCACGCCTTTTGACAAGCAGCCCGGTCATAATGTGTATAGACGAGTTCTCGCTGATCCTCTCGTGGGCTGTCCTGGTCATGGGCCGAGAATTTACAACGCCAGCGGCAAGACAAAGATATACCCAAGTAAGGGCTTCATCCAGGATAGAGTCTTGGTAGCAGCCGGGTTTGTACTTGATGCGGTCGGAACCACAAGAAGCCCGGCATATGAGGGTATCATCCCTTCCACGTGGCTCGACCTCGTCGACTGGCCCGGTCCTCCGAATCCTGTCCCCGATCGCCTCTGGCGAACCCTCGTAGCCGACCGAGGCCAAGATGGCAAAAGTTACCCCCCAGCGTACTTTCCTCTAGCTTGCAAATGGATGTTCGAGCAGCGCAGCCGGAGAGGCGGCATAAACAGTACAGAACTTCTAACATCTGGACGATGTCCATCGATAGCATCAGAGTTCCTCAGAAGGGTCCAAGGTGTGATATGGGGTCGACAGATGATGCTGACAGAAGGAAGACGGGGCTCAAGCAAGTTCCTAGGCCTAGTCCCTGCCGAAGCTCGAGAGGGGGATCTGATCTGCATATTGTACGGCGGTAGCGTTCCTCTTGTGCTTCGGAGGCTTCGCTCACCGTCGAAGCACGGAAGCATGAGCTCTTCATACCAGAAACCTGAAATCATCGAGACGCAGCCAGATGGCACCGAGTCAGTACGGCTCTCGACAGTTTCGCAGTCAACCTCCCCTCTCCCCTCACCGAATGAAACACCGACTCAGAGCGTAGTTAGTACAACGTCGACTCTGGAGCCTGAAACAAACAATCAGACACCGGTGGAGAAAGGTCTCGCTGTCCCTGCTCAGTCGCCGAGTGTAAAATTCGCCTCGGTCGGCGTGCGGAAAGCACTCAGGAAGGACACGGCTGAGAGCAAACCGCCCGACCTGGCTACCTCTCTTGAGAGTCAGTACCAGTGCGAGCTCATCGGGGAATGCTACATCCACGGCATGATGGATGGGGAAGCTTTTAAGCATCAAAGGGAATACGGGAACAAGCTGCGGCTATTCCATCTACTTTAGAGAGTCAACGGCGCATCGTCGTCAAGTCAATCGCATATACCTACTCATCGTCTAAATATAAAGTAAAGATTAAGATATCCCACAAGTACGCGTAACATCGATCTTCGTTATAGTACCAGGAAAATATAGCTTGCTATTGCCTCCTGAGCTCGGTACTTCTCTCCTTGTTGATGTAGCAGTTATCCAGCCGATAGTATTCCAGGCCATCTTTGGCCGCCTATTTGCCACAGCATCGGATTTTGGCATACCCATCAGGTTTGGCATGGACATCTCCTTGAGTCAGTTCTTGAAAACTGACCTCAGCCTCATTGTCCAGGAGCCAGGCATGCGACAGTACTGCATATCTAGGAAGCTTTTTCTCCCGCCAGCTCCCTAATGAGTTCGAACTTACCTTCAGTATCGTGATAGAGGAGCTACATATTAGTCTGAAGGCTTAGGCAAATGACATGTCGGGGCCGAGGATTCACACGATACCAGTTAGACTTGTCAAGCTAGGCGGTACAAGTGCTTTGTGAGTGGTTCATATAAGTAAGAGAGCAGGAGTCGATCTGGTCTAGTCTCGATAAGACGGCTACTGTGAGAACAAGAAGGGAACTGTACAACAGGAGGATTTTCGACCAACTATGAGAGATGGGGGGCCGCGAGACCGGGGAAATGGGAGGCGATGGGGACACAGAGCAGGGGCGCGAAAATCTTGGGAATGTACAAATGCAATCTCAGACCGGTTTCGAAGCGGGCGGGAGAGTTGCAGAAAATAACAAGCCTCACTACGATAGACCGTTTTAAACTACATTGTATCCCACGCCACGCTCTTTACCAGGACCAATATCCATGGCGAGAGGTTTCACGAGCCGCAGCCTCCTTGATTCTGTAGTCAATAGCTACGAGGGTAGGTTGAAGTCCTGTGGTGCCCCCTTTCCTCCTCAAGCGGGTGAAATATTACAAGGCCGCTCGCCCCTGAGAAATTGCATGAAGACCGACCATTAGGGCAAAAATGACTGGATTTAAGGCCCAAGAATTCTAAGAAAATTATTATAAGTAATTTAATAGCATTAGAAAACAGCTATACTATTATTCCTCTTCTTTATCCCTTAGTTTACTAATGATTAGGCTGCAAAGTCAGACCCTTCTGCCATCTTAGCTAGGGCCAGGCGTCTTGGTATCTCAAGCTTTTCTACGACCTCATGCCTGTTTTCTTTGACCCGCGTGCTCCTGCACCCTCGCCATGGATCTCAAGAGGCCAATCCCTCGCCTTATTCGTCCCCTCAATCTGGAGTGCACATTCAATTCCGCGTCACCACCTTACCACCAGCCAAGAGGATCAGATCCGTACCTTCCAGCCGCCGTGGGACATGAGCACCTCGCCGAGGACCTTGCTAATCCTCAAGAGCTGTTTATCGCAGAACCTGGCGCCCACGAGTGATATACCGACGGGCATGTCATTCGCCCCAACAAACGCAGGTATGTTGATGACAGGCATGTGAAACCCCTATACTGGTCAGCGAGAGGAACTCATTCGACACGAAACAACAGAAGCACTTACGGTCCACAAAGTGTTAAAAGTCGGGCTTCCCATATCATCAAGGCCAAGCGGAGCTTCATCCTCAGCGCTGGGCGTAAGGATGACAGTGTAGTTCTCAGCCAGTTTGTTGACCACTTCCCTCATCTTGGAGTACGTATCGCAAGCCTCTGTCACTTCTTTGTGGGTGATGTTGGAGGTGTTTTCAACCATGTCACGGATTTCGGCCGCCAGATTCGTCTTGTCCACCCGATATTCCCTGAGAAAGGAAACCTGTGCTTCACCATTGATGATGACTTTCTGGATTCGACTTAGGGCCTCGACGTCAACGACTTCTGGTGGGAGCGAGACTTTCTCAACTTTGACGTTGTTCTTCTGCAAGATAGTAGCGGCTTGCTTCATGGCTGATACTGTGCCAGGTCCCGCCGAAGACCACATGGGAGTCTCGATCAAAGCAACCGAGATTTCGTCCAGCGGGATGTCTCTTGAGGGCTCATCGTCCTGTAGGGCAAAGGCATCTGCCAGCAGCTGTAGATCCTCAACGCTACGAGCGAAGAAGCCAAGGGTATCAAAGGTAGGGGCCATCGGTTTCTGGCCCGCAGTCGAGATGGCGTTAAAGGTTGGCTTCATGGCAAAGACTCCGGTGTAGGATGCTGGGCGAATGATACTCCCGCCGGTTTGCGCTCCGAGACTGAGAGGTACTTGTAGGTCGGCGACGGCTGCGGCAGATCCACATGAGGAACCTCCTGGGGTGCGATTTGGGTCGTGAGGATTAGTCGTCTCGGGGCCCGAGTTGGTGACGGCGAACTCGGTTGTGGTTGTTTTGCCAAAGATAAGAGCACCCGCAGCTCGTAGAATCGCAACGGCAGAGGAATCGGAACCCGGTCGATGGCCTTGGTAAATGGGAGAGCCATACTGCGTGGGCATGTCTTTGGTGTCCATGATATCTTTGACGCCTATGGCGAGTCCGTGCAAAGGCCCTCTCATGTCTTCGGGAATCTGGTCCAGAGCTCGTGCTTGGCTGAGCACGAAGTCGGGGTCTGATGTGGAATTAGCACTAGCACTGGTCACAATTGACAGACGGACCAGCAGGGAGTGAAGGAAAAGGCTTACCAATATGCGCCCATGCTTTGATGGTGCCGTCATTCTCTTTGATGCGGTCCAGGAGAGAGAGGGCATACTCCTCGACAGTGGTGGCATTGTTCTTGAGAAGCTCAAGCGCTTGAGTTGCTGCCAACTTGTACAGCGAAGAAGTCATTGTCAGCGATATTTGGATTTGAGGCGGCGAGAATGAGCAGAGATGGAGGAGGTAGACAAAGGTGTTGTTGTGGAGGAGGGAGAGGGCACGAGTCAATGCTCCATCCCATCCAGCTGAAAGAAAGCAGAGAAGGCACAAAATCCAAGAGCGCATGGCGGGGTAAGAATGCCCAGACGAGAAGTATCGCCCATTCTGCACACGCACATGATATCGATCCATAGTTCCCTATGAAACCTTGGTGCTTCATCACTCCTCCTATTCCAGAAGACTGTGGGCCACGGTCGCGGCACTACCGAGAGAGTAATCCCTTATTTCTTCTTCATACTCCGCGATCTAGGTTTCTAAATGTATCCTATCTGGTAGACTTCCAGGGCTGGTAACGTCGGACACCCTCGTTGCTGGCAAGGGTTCCGGCGCTGACCATGTATTTGGGGGTTATATTGTACAGATCGTCACCTTCCCAGATGCGTGTCGGTGAATGGCAGATATATGTTTCGGCGGTGATGAACCAACACAGCCGATGCTGCTTGGGGAAGAGTCGTTCATTCACAACATGGGCACCCGCTTCATCCGCGACTTCATCCTTGACCAGGTCTCGCGCGCCCCGGAGCACAGGATGTGGCAGTACCAGTGCCGCAACAGTGACACACAGCCCTAGAGCACATTCCACAGCCTCGGAGACGCGTTCGAATGGATGCCCCCAGGCTTTGGTGTGGTCAATCGCTTCATGGCAGCTGGCCTGGACAGCTCTGCTGTGACTTCGATGTGCTTCATCAAGTTCCTGCAAAGAGTAGCGACCGAAGCAAGGATAGTCAGGCAACGAAGGGTCATCAGCAGGAGGTATTCAGAAAGCGAAGTCTTGTGAATGAACTCGTCAAGAAGAACCTCGGGGGGGGACGAGGGTAGTTCAAGAGTGCTAGAGTAAGGAGGAGAGGATGCAGGCTTTGAGGGAGCGGTTTGGAATCGAGTTGATTGAGGAGGAGAGTCTGGCAATAAAGGGGCGCATGGGCGAAACAAAGTAAGCAAACGTAGGCAACTTTTGCTAATGCCATCTTAATACTACTAAGTAAGGCATTGATCTAATAAAACACAGTCTCATATAGGG
>JAALXN010001577.1:0-47123 GCA_012978555.1 Fusarium drepaniforme | reverse complement strand
CTAAGGCGCTAGATTTCGGCCCTCAGACACCGAATCCTCTAGAGATTCCAGGTTCGAATCCTGGCGTGGTCGAATACGAGTCTGAATATATTTTTTGCCAGTCTGTAGCATTTTTGCTGATTTTTTTGAGAGGTCTGGCGATGTTGGTGGTAGTGTTGATGCGGTTTTGATATCAAACCTACGCTCCTTCCTCATCTTTTTACCCAGCCCTACGGCCAACGGTCCGGGGTGCATGGGCCTATACCCTTTTTAGCCAGAAACCCCTCGGGCTCCTTCCCTCGTAGACCGGATCGTGATGAAGAATTCATCATAATTCAACGGCTCTCTTAACGACATGCGTGATCTATCACCCTATTCTTTGTCGGGAGGTGTCCCGACGATGCGTCGACAAAACCCCACGATCTTTTTGACCGGGCCGGCGCTGCACCCCGACGCTAGTGAATCACCTGGCCCCGGCCAACTACACGCAACTCCCGGCGCCGAAAGCGGGACGCGCTTATCGTCGCTATTTTTCCCAGTGTCCCACGGCCCGTAGTCATTCGGGCTTCTAGTCCTCCTCTCTCGTGGGCTCCTTGTAAAAACCCCCCTCTTTCCTGCGCCCTCTCGCTAATGTCTCTCCTTTGACCTCTCGACGCCCTCCCGCTCTGGTGATTTCCCCCGTTTCGAATCCGTCCCTGCGAACCTCGTTCCTCCACCACACAAGCTTCCATACTAGATATCATGTCGGCCTCGCTACCTGGCGCGCGGGAGCTCCCCGCCTCGCAGCATGACTTGGCAACGTATATGGGACGGGTGCGCCATGCAATTGGCATCACAGACCCCTCGTAAGTGCAACATTCGACTACCTAGGCGCATTGGCGATGGCTGACCGTGGCGGCGCATTACTAGGACATTGTTCGCGGGCACAACAGGTCTCGAGGCGGCTAAGAAGCTGGTGACTGACTACAAGACGGGCAAGGTTGAGCACATGTCGCCGGCGCTCTGGCATGCAAAGAAGGTGGTAGATTCTACTTTGCATCCTGGTATGTGGTTCCTATTCAAGACTCCAAGCAATGGACATATCTAACTCCTGGGTGCCGTTACAGATACCGGCGAGCCTGTCCTGCTTCCCTTCCGAATGTCCTGCTATGTCTTGACCAACCTGGTCGTCACGGCGGGTATGCTCCAGCCCGGTCTGGGAACGATGGGCATCGTTGGGTGGCAGGTCTTCAACCAGTCACTCAACGTCGCCTTCAACACGGCCAATGCCAACAAGTCGTCGCCCATGTCCACCGAGGTCATGATCAAGTCCTACCTCTCTGCCGTCGGTGCCTCTTGTTCCGTCGCCCTGGGCCTGAACGCCCTCGTCCCGCGCCTCAACGTCTCCCCCTCGACTCGCAACATCCTCGGTCGCTTGATCCCCTTTGCCGCCGTCGCTTCGGCCGCTGGCCTCAACACCTACCTCATGCGCCGCGACGAGATTGTCAAGGGTATCGACGTCCGACCCGTCCTCTCCGAAGAGGACAAGGCCAAGCTCAAGGCTGAGGGCAAGTCGGAGCGGGATGTCCCCTCTCTCGGCAAGTCCCATACCGCAGCCAAGATTGCCGTCTACGAGACTGCCGCCAGCCGAGTCTTCACTGGTAGTCCTATCATGGTCATTCCCCCCATGGTGCTCTACCACATTGAGAACAAGCAGGCTTGGTACAAGAACCTCATGGAGAAGGAGTGGGTGCGCGCTCGACCTCAGCTGGCCAAGGGAATTCCCCTCAGTCTTAACCTGGGTCTCATTGCTCTCACTTCCTTTGCCGTCCTGCCTTTTGCCCTTGCCGTCTTCCCCCAGCAACAGGAGATTAGCGCCGAGATGCTCGAGCCCGAGTTCCACGGCAAGGGAGGACTGAACGGCAAGGTCATTTTCAACCGTGGTCTGTAAAAAGAGTCCACATCGTGTGCTTTTTTAGCATAACTCCAGGCTTGATACATCATCGGATGAGCCTTGTCTCAGGACAACTTTGAAACAGAGGGAGTCCTAGACCGAGGAGACTGATTTGCCCCATAGCTTTCGAGAGGGGTTTAGTTCAAGACTGGGTTTGAGAATACCCTGGACTTGAGCTTGAAAGGAATTAGGGGTAGGCGTACTCCTTAACCTGCCTCCGAGGATTGGAGAAACGGGTTACACCCATACAGACGGCGTTTTTGGAACATGCTAGGGATCTTTATGGTTGTCGTTGTAAACCAGGGCTGAAAAGATGTGTCGGGGCGGAAGACAAAAAGACTACATAGACCATTGAGTTGCTAAAATCGGTCAATAGAGCTAGAGTTGCTTTACATCTGCAGGCTACGCTTGATTTTAATAAACTGTATCCTTTCTAGAGTATGGTTTAGATATCCAGCCATCATGGCTACGGTAGTTTGATTGTGTGTGAGGATGAAACGAGGCATAGACAAACACGGCGGAGTCAACATAACTACCTACACAACACCTCACTTGGTGATCGAAAAATAGGCAGCACTCCTCCAGCATATAAAACTAGGCTTATGTATAGAATTTAAAGTAGAAATTCATTATTTTATATTTATACTTGTTTATTTTACTCTAAATTATGTCCATGGCCTGATATCCTTCCCGTTGCCTTGGTATGTACCTACAATGTGCCATTTTTTTTCTTGGTCTGGGTGCTCACCTCAATCTTGGCACTGAACGGGGCTGGCTGGACCCCAAGATCCATTGATTCTCAGCATGGCGAGACATAACTCATTGTCTTTCCCTGAAATCCAGGAGGCCTTCCACAAGCCCGACTTGGCCTAGGTTTGGTGGGCAAAGCCATCGCCACCAAGATCGACACGACTAACTCTGGCGGGATGGCAACCCGTCAAAGTCGCGATGGGTGACGGCAGTGGAGACACTGGCTAACACGCCCAAGGGAAGAAATACTGGTACTGTGCAACAAGACAAGGCTAAACAGGTGACCCTGTGTCGTTGTCGAGTGCCGACATCCAAGCACGTCACTCGTTGGGCTGACAGACGAGACTTATCATGAACGGGCGCGGGGTAGTCGAAAGATTCCGGGAAAAGGCGGTCTTGAGTCGTCGGTAGAAGGACGGCAAATGGAAACCACCTGGTGTTTCCCGAATACTCTCCTATCTTGCTCTGGAAGCGGGGGTCACTGTATTGACGAAGCATCAACATATCGACTCGGCATGATCAGGGGACCATGAACTGAAGCGCCACAGAGAAGTGCATCAGAAAGCGACAGAACGCGCAGCGCGTGGCAGTGGATCCAAGGCCGCCATGAAGTGGGAGGCTGACCACTTGGCCAGTTAGATGTAACGCGAAGCAACTCTGATGATATCGAAGGCTACGGGAGGAGGACCGACTTGTCCACCGGTTTCCAGCCAGCCAGCCAGCGACTGCCAGCTGAGCCAACGGAGTCTTGTCCGTGGATGGATGACCCATCACCTGGCTAGCAGCGGGCAGGGCAGCGGGGTGTGGTGGGAATGTTCTGGAGACAGTGCTTAATACAAGTCCACACCATGACGATGCTATCTATCATGACAACATGTTTGTTGGTAGCACGAGAAAGACGAACGGCTGGCAGCATGAGGATGCAAAATGGTGCTCAAAGAGAGATGAGATGGACCTCAACGGTCAAGGCTCATCGAGGTCCGTGAAGGACAACGGAAGCTGGGGTTAACCAAGTCCAGTCCAACAACAGGGGTTCTTGTCAACCTCCGCTTTGGCCGGGGGACAAGGTGGATGGATCCATCGAGGCGGGCGTAGGCCGCGGGTGTGAGCGGGTGCATGCGTGTGCTTGCGCGTGGGAGGAAGCATCTGTATCAGTTGCGTTGGCGAACACTGAGAGCGTTTCAACGCTTCCGAGGCATTGGAAATCGAGAATCTCCCCATTGAGCGCTTTGCTGTCGTCGTCTACTCGGGTCTACTGCTCGGGAGTAGCGGTGCTGCCACAGCACATCTGGATGGTCATGGCTGCGACGAATGATGTCGGAGGCCGTGAGCTGACAGAGCCTGTCATCAGCCCAAGACATTGGGGGCACAAGGGACGGGCCAACGAGTAATGAGACGCCTGTGTGGTCCCTGTAATGTGGTGCAGAGGCTCTGGAACTGGAACGGCCGCGGGCCCGGAAGGATGCGAGACGGGGCTGGCGGCATCACATCTTGGGGTCCCTGTTTCTCTGGGGTCTCGATTGCTAGGTTAACTTTGGGCTTGATAGTCGATGGTACAAGTGACGAGCAGAGATTGACCAGAAGAGTATAATCCAGGGCAGCCAGTGGCGAGCACAATGCCTTTGTGAACACGTCTGTTGTGTCTTTCTAGCCACGAAGTCATCCAAGGCGAGAAAGCGAGGGGCACAGAACGAACTCGGCCTGAAGCACGGGGTTGAGCGAGGGTCGAGGGTTGGCTGCGGCCCACCCAGCCAGCAGCGTCACTCTGCGCGAACAGCGTGCGTGCCAGATTTGGCGCTGGCTGGCTAGACCCTTCCTGGCCATGAAGGTTGAAACTCTCTTTGGGCTGAAGAGAGCCAGCGTATCTTGAATTGCGTTCCTGGCAGTAAGGGATAGCATCTTTTTGTTGCGAGAGAGGCGTTTCAAGGCGGCCAAGGAACGGGGTCGACGAGGTCGATGAAGCCGACGGAACCGCAATCGATCGCTCCACATTGGTGTCAATGTCGAGTGCTGATTTCGTGCACCTGCGAGGTCGTGACCTTGTTGCAACCCGGAAATCAATGGACGTTTTTGTTCAACATGTTTCGCGGTGACGCCCTTTCTGGCTTTCCCGCTCTTCACCCGGTGGTTCTGCGAACAGCAGAGAAATTTGTCTTAATCTCTTAATAGGGTCCACGACCTGGCTCAGATTCAGTTGACGAGGAGATGAAGGAGGAGGAAAAATTGTCCATCAAACCGCAAGAGTTTAAGCGATGATGGGGACTTGGAGCGTGAGTTGGCCCAGGCACATTGTCTTTTTCGGGGCAGGCAGGGTGCCAGGCCGATCAGAGCGAAGTGTACCTGCACCACCAGAAACGACATGTACCTTTTGGGGCGGTGCTGAGAGTTTTGGCGGGGAAAGATAAAAATATACTTGGAGGCAATAGCTGACCTTGTAGACACGGCACTGCCAGCGCCGATAGGCTTGCTCCTTCCAGGTTGGGCGGGCACTTTCATCTGTTCTTTTGTCGTCTGGCAAGAGCCCTCTTAGCCGGGCGGCGCACAAAACCAGAAAGAGAGATTTAACAAACGCATTTACGTGAATCAGAGGCATTTCTAACAAAAAGCTTTTGCTCAATGATTCACGATGCTAAATTCTTCGGGCAACGACCAACACGTCACACGCTGGTCTGCGTCCACTGTCAGTGCCCACTGCCCACTGCCCAGGCACCCTCCAAGGCACGGGTGCTGCCCCACAGGGACCACGCCGCTGCGACGGACTCTGGGCCAAGAAACTCAAGGCGCCCTTTTGCCCTGCTCGGCCTTCCCAAAGGCGCCCTCCCAGCAGGACCCAAGGATTGTTTCGATGGAGACAACGGGCTGCAAAGCCCTGCAAAACAAGCCCTGCTCGATGCCCTGCAGCGCGCCAACTCCAATGCCGGATCACAGTGCCACATCCAGGTACCTCTGTCTAGCTGGAATTCCGCCTCTCTCTCGACCCTAAAATCGTAACCCGAAGGAAAACCTAGCAAGGGACAAAGCACACCTCCTACCCAACCAATCCACTTCCCGATGGACTTGTTAAACAATGACGAGAAAGATACACACAGCCACGTAGAGGCCGCCGCTTGTGAATATGTACCCGGAAAATGGACCATTATCACCAACGTCACCCAGACGGACCCTCCATCACCTTCCCGACCTCCTCCTGTACCCAGTAACTTTAACCAACATTCTGGCTAGAGAGACGGTAGCGAAGCCCGTGACGCCCTCAACAGGCACGATGTGAAATCACTCCACTCTGTCGTTTTCTTTTCTCTTCGGACTTCTCAATCTGACCCGGGCAGTTCAAAGTGGCACAACAAAAATTTCCCGATTAGGTGATTTAATGGTGCCTGGGCTCATCCGAAATAGCCTCCACTGAACAGGGCTCGCACAGTGGATGCTTTACAGCGCCCTTCTAGGCCACCCCCTCACTGGAACCGCCGAATGCCACCCGCTAAGCCCACTGTACTGTATCGTACCGCTAGGGCTTCAGGGCTGGGCTGGAGCCATAGACCACCTACTGAGACGGTTGCCCTTTTCCCCATCACCACCTCACCCGTCTGGGCTCCCACGAACCAAGTCGGGAACGCCCCCATTCAGTTCCCGTTCCATCTCGCCTCTCGCTCTCGGCTTCTTCTCCTCCTCTTCCTTCACCCACGATACAACGCAACGAAACGAGAGAGAGCCTGCGCACACGACTCGATTTGACTCGACCTGATCGGTCTTTCGTACCGTTCGATACGGCATCGCCCATTCGGCCTTCCCTTTTGTTCTCTCCTACTTCACTTCTGCGTCTTGGCCCTGGACGGCTCTGAATCATGTCTACTCCGGCCATTTACCATCCTCACTATGCACACACGCATCACCAAGGATACCAGGCAAACCCCAGCGGCAGTTATCGTTCTGTTGCTACGAGCCAGACTATTCTCCCTCCTCCGGTTTCGTCGGTCGCCTCGCCCTCTCATAACACTGCGGCCATACTCCCGCCGCCCTATCAGCACTCGCCTCTCGCGTACTCGTCATCCGGATCGAATACTCTGAGCCTCGCTCACTCCTCGGTTTCTCGTGCTGTTCCCGCGGCTCACGAGCCTTCTCCTCGTCACGACGCGAACTATTCTACCGCAACCATGCCTGAGGCCGCTCCTGCCGCTCGCGCGGAGCAGCCCTCTAGGAAGCGTCGCCGCTCTCGTGAGCCCGATTGGAACAACTTTTACAAAAATGGCCTCCCCAAGGAGATCATTGTAATTGACGATACTCCCGAACCCGAGGCCAACACGGGTCGAAAAATCACGAATGGCACTGCTACTGGGCCTACCGACAACACTTCGGCCCGTCAGGTGGCCAAGAAGAGGAGACGTGACGATGAGCCTGGCACCATCCAGGGCGCGGGTTACCACATTAAGTATCTGGGATCACAAAACAACACTCCGCTGCAGACATCGACACCCACTGGCTCGTCCATCTCCAGCAGTGACCGCACCAATTCTGCACTCAACACCACTGCACCTACTTCGCTTTCCTCCAACGGCCAGTACGACGATGTCCAGGTTCCACTCAAGCGGAAGCGGACCCGACAGCAGGTAGCCAACGAAGCCAAGCGTCGCGATATCGACGGCCTGGGTGATCCTTTTTTCACCTACAAGCCTCCTCCTTACCCACCCAAGAAAGCTGGTGAGGTCAATGTTCAGGTTATCCATGACGTGAGTTGATTCTCCACATCGCTCTCTGCAGACCGAGTCCACTGACAAATCCTCCCAGCGACAATACAACAAGAACGTCAAGGTCGACGATGACGATGGTCACTACATTGTTGTGCCGGATGCTGAACTGACAGACAAGTGTAAGTTGCCCGCTGCTCCGAGTTCATCCTCAAACTGACATCATTAGACAAAATCGTCCGCCTTCTTGGTCAGGGCACTTTTGGCAAGGTTGTCGAGGCTCGCGACCGAAGACGCAACAAGGCTGTTGCCGTCAAGATTATCCGATCAGTTCAGAAGTACCGGGATGCATCAAGGATTGAACTCCGTGTCCTGGCCACTCTCAAGGCCAACGACGAAGAGAACCGGAATCGATGCATCCATCTTCGGGATTGTTTCGACTACCGCGGCCACATCTGCATCGTCATGGACTTGCTCGATCAGAGCGTGTTTGATTTCCTCAAGGGCAATGCTTTCGTTCCTTTCCCTAACAGCCAAATTCAAAGCTTTGCCCGGCAACTCTTTACGAGTGTTGCTTGTGAGTAGAACAAACCTCGCAGCTCAACTGCCACTGACGGTTTATAGTCCTACACGATCTCAACCTGATTCACACCGATCTCAAGCCCGAGAACATCTTGCTCTGCAACCATTCATACCAGACCTTTACCTACAACCGCAAGATTCCCTCGTCTTCCACGACCATCAACAGACAGGCTACCCAACGCCGTGTTCTTCTTGACACAGAGATTCGGTTGATCGACTTTGGCTCCGCGACCTTCCAGGATGAATATCATTCGTCAGTTGTCTCGACTCGCCACTACAGAGCCCCAGAGATCATTCTGGGTCTCGGATGGTCGTATCCCTGTGATATCTGGAGTATTGGATGCATTCTCGTCGAGTTCTTCACCGGCGATGCTCTGTTCCAGACCCACGACAATCTCGAGCACCTGGCTATGATGGAGGCAGTGGTGGGACACCGTATCGACAGCCACCTGGTCCAGGCCGTCAACAAGATGTCCACGCGGAGTGGAGGAAATGCCGCTTCCAAGTAGGTCTCTCAAGATCAGTCCACTCGTCCACTCACTTACACTATATAGGTACTTCAAGCGGCTCAAGCTTGATTACCCCACCCCCGACACCACCCGCGGCTCCCGGCGCTTCGTTAAGGCCATGAAGCACCTTACGGTAGGTCAAGATCAGTTGCTAGTTTGACTATGGTTGCTGACGAAGAATAGGACATCATCCCTAGCAACAACGCATTCCTCAAGAACTTCGTCGATCTGCTCAAGAAGATATTCGTCTACGACCCTGCCCAACGTATCACTGCCAAGCAGGCACTGAACCACCCCTGGCTCAAGGAGATGGCCCAGCCTGACGACGGCACTGAGGCGGCTAAGATCCGCCTGGAGCGGATACGAATGGAGCAGCAGGGTAGACAATACGTCTGAAACTAGCATCGCAAGCCTGATATACTTTCTAACGACACACGAGCATGATCACGGAGTTCTGGTTTTCCCGAGGGAGTTTGAAGGGAGGGCCTCTTGATATGGAAGAGGCTCGTTTGATGCTCATTCGACCTACCATTGTATTCTAGTGCCACCGTCGAATTTTCTCGCTGCCATTTTCACTTATTCTGGGATTTTCTCTGGCAGCTGGCCTTTATAACGCAACGCTACGACGGAAAGGAATGGTGCACTTTGTTGGATGGCGGCGTCGAGGTGGTTGTTTCGGCTCTGACAGCATATGGACAACACTTGTCCCCCTCTTTTTTCCCTTTGTCAGGTCTAATAAAATCGGACAAATACTCATCGAGAATTGCATTGACGCAACTGGCGACTAACGGATAGGGACACTCGATACTCATGTATCCGAGTCGTCTCGGACACTTGAGATCGTCAACACACGATCTAGATCTGGGCTTGTTTGGTTGTTATTTCACGTGCTAGGTAGGCATCCGATGGGAATATGCGAATGTCACCTGCTAACAGAACTCAAGGTCTGCCTTCACACTCCATAATAGGTACCTACTTGTTCACACAAAGAACAATGATGGGTGGGAGTGACTTCCGAACGCAACCTTTCCTGCACAACATGACAGTTGTCCCATGGTCTTGTTCACCAAAGAATGTTGGAAGATGGTACTGGTTCACTACCCATATTCGCAAGTTCATTCGAGGTCCATTGCTATATATGGCGCCCTTGATCGGATTTGATGCGAGGGAGAAGAAAGTTGTCTGCAAACCATTCAGTGGCATTTGACCAAAGGATCATGCTCTTGGTATTCTCATAGAATAGCGAGCTTTGACTTCTTTCAGTCCACCTTTAGCGATTTCCCTGTCTGATCATGGCAAGACATCGTCACAACCCAGATGTCCACCAACTCACGGGGCTGCTATGCATGCCTTGTGACATTGATTGTTCACAGCCTTCCAAAGAATGGCTCGAGGACCAGGCGAGAGGCATAGGGCAGCTCGATAAGTCCCTACGTCGATCGAACAAACTCCTCTCTCGCATCTCATCCCGGTTCGATCAGTTCCGTGCCATACCCAAACAAGCCCGGCTCTGTAAGGCTCATCACGGTCTCAATCCCAAACTGATCCGTCGTCACATGCTTCATATCATCGCCGAGTGTACCGAGCGTATTGACCGTTTGCGAGACTGGCAAGGACGCATTAACTATCCCAGCAGCGTCAAGGCATGGCTCAAACGCATGGATGACCTCAATAAGCATTGGATGGGAGGCCAAACTTTTCGTGCCGTCTTTAAATACGAACAGGCTGCTTCTTCGAAATCAGTCAAAGACGGCTGCGAAGCCTGTATCATGTCAGCCATTGGTGGTCGGGATAAAGATCTTCTTGACCTACGAGCGAGTCTTCTTTCTCGCACCGGAACCTACGGTCGAAAGTCACGCAAGGAACCCCGACTGTTGCGTTTGCTCGAATCATGGATTGATCATTTCGGTGGGGACAAAGCCGCCGCTATTCGAAGCCAGAGCGAGATGCTTGCTGATACCCTCCGAGTTGTGAGGGTTCAAGTCAGGAACGCAAAGGAGGCCGAGAACAAGGCAAAGGAGGCCAAGAACAATGCAACGCCGTCTACGCCGAGTCGCCCCCCGGTATCGAGAGCTGAAAGCGTGACAAAGAAAGTAGAGCGGGAAGTCATTGCCAACAATCGGGCACGGCAGGGACAAAGTGATCGAGGATGGGCCCAGAACGCAAATGGTCAGGTGGATTACGCATATTTTCGGAACCGGCCTTCGAGTTGGGGTTCCGCAGATGAAGAATCCAACGGGGGACGTTCAGAGTCTGCCTCATTTCAAGAGGTGCCGTCCTCTGATCCGGACGAGCTGGATACTCATGGCGAGCGTGCGGGTCAAGAGGTATCGAATTGGATGAATAGTCGCATGGAGGGCCAAGGTCTTTCAGCTAGGGAGCGCCGGCGACTATTCGAGAACGACACTCATCCTGCCTTCAGCGACTACTGCCCAGCCAATTCCGTGGCGTCTGTATTGGGAATTGGACGACGGCCACGGTTTGTGCATTCTGAATCAGAAAGTGGTCGACAGTCACAGCCACGGCCAACCCTCAACCGCCCGGCGACCGCCGCTGGTGCTCCCGCTTCTACAGCAGGCGGGAGCGTCTGGGAGGGCGTTTCGGTGGCCTCCTTTTCACAAGTTGGGTCCCATGTGCCAAGCCATTCAGGGAGCACCGTGGCCCGTCCGAGCACCATGTCTACTGTTTCCTCTCGTGCCCCGGACTTGAGCGCTCCCCGCAATGCCCCGGGCACACACAAAGCACCGACCATGGTGTCGCTGCCCCCTGACGACCAGCCATATCTGGACTTTTGCAAATCCATGGGAATGGCTGTGAACTCTGAGTTGCTGAGGCCAACGCGGGGCCAGCCAAGTGATGAAGAAAGGGGTGATAGCCCGCCGCCACCATCAAGCATCTACTCTCAGGACTGAACAGGGGATATCACCTAATGGTCTATTCGAGTTGGCTGGAGGCAGAAGACTTTGAGAGAAGGACAAAGGGGGCCCACCTATATACATCTGGGATTATTAGTAAACTGGAGAAGGGAACTACACTATCGTCATAGAGCCCGGAGTTGAGATTATGGTTGAGATGGAGACCTGGAGGTCGATAGGAGGAAATACCCAGGGCACCTATAGGAGTTTTGATACGAGATACGATAATACGAACGACTTTTCCTTTGTTAATTTCTCCTTTGTTCTCACAATGATGTCGTGATGTTTTGCATGCCGCCTACGTCCAATAGGCAGAGCAGCCGGTGAGTTACTGGCATGAAGCCTCGACATGGACATCCCAACTTGTTCACAGCTTGCTTGACGTGAATGCCTGTGAACAAGCACTGGGCTGTTGGTTGCAAGCACCTTTTTGGTTTAGCTAATAAACTGCAAGCACTGTCTGCCAGTGCCCGACAACTGGCAGATCCTCAACCTGCCTTGAGCACCGTGATGTCTTCCTTTGTTGAGACTGAACCCTAAGCCCTAAACGAGGAGGCATCAACAATTTTTTTTTTCACATTTTCCCCTCGTGTTGTTATTCACTACCACTTGCTCCTTCCCCAGCCTTTCCTCGCAAGCACGTGCAACCTCCTTCCTCCGCCTGCGAGGTTGACACTTCTCACCCTCCCTTTATCAAGCCAACATCTCTTCGAGTGCACAAATATTTTGCCTCCCGCATAATACTTTGTTCGTTGTTTCCTTCATAACGCATTGTTGGACTTTGCTGACGCGTCTTTGTTTAGAGTCTACCCCCCGGCTGCGCGCATCGTTTGCTTCTTGCTACGTCGATCCGCTGCAGGCTTCCGTCGCAAGCACAACTCTGCGCCCTCATCCCTGAGCACAGCCAGCTTGTTGATAGCTAGTCATGTATCGTCCTTCAGACAGTCAAAAGGGCGGAACGCCCGATGCCACGTCAACCTCGAGTGTTTCGCGGACTCTGCAGCAGTTTCGAGCACAGAGTGGAGGCGTTCCTATCCGCACAGAGACTCCCCCGCGCCTGTGGCAGACGGCGGTCCTCAGGGCCGGAAGAGAGGGTGCGCCAACAGCTTCTCGCGACACGGTTTAGATGACCGGTCGCCCAGAAACCTTGCGTCCTGCAGCCATACCAACACCCCCAACACAGACCAGGCACCTCAACAAGAATCACAAGATGTATGAAGCTCGCTCTCAGCCATCGGAGCACGAGTTTGAGCAGTCAAGCTCAGAGACCACCAACTCGCCTCAGGAGGCAAGCCCAGACCTCTCCGAAAGCTCGCCACCAGGAGGTGTGCCGTTGCCTGCACCTCTGCACATTATCCACGCTGTTATGGAACCGCAGGAGATGGAGAAGCGAGATGTTGGTGGTACTCTCACTATGGTTGTGAGCGAAGGACAGGACCAAGCTGCTGAAATTCCCTCCTCGGTCGCGCAAGACAATGAACGATCAGTTGAACTTCCGAAATTTGAAGGGCAACTTAGCCCAGGGCCTTTTAAGCTGCCCGCCGTTATCGCTGCCGTGGACAAATGGCAACTGAACGACTGGAAGCCGCCTATCGTCACCGAATTGAAGCTATCTCGGGATCCGGCTATGGATTCGTGTGATATTGACACGGATACTGGCGAGCTCATTAAGCCCGTCAAACACATCAGAATCAAGACGGAGGACAGAACTATCACCCACAATATGGGAGATCCTGAGTGGCGCCGGTGGAATATGACATCGGAGATGTACATCTCCAGGGAGCTAGCTCGCCGTGAGAAGCTCAAGGAAGAGGTCCTTGGCCAACTGAAGCAAGAAGAAGTATCACAGTTGCCGGAGGATGAGCCCTGGCCCGACGCCCGATGCACCTTACGCCCCGCGGTCCCCGAGGACTGCGCACAGATTGCTCAGATTGTCAACCTGGAGATTCAGGAAGAAGGCCACTCGCAGATCCTTCTTCCCCAGCCTGTCACGGCTTCGGACATCCGGGCTGTCTATGACACTTGTTTGCGCGGCCTGCGGCCCTTCATCGTGGCGGTTCCCTCTCAGAGCGAGTTCCTGGACCGATCTAAATGGCCAAAGGGGGCAGAGCAGGAGTACCAAGAATTCTTGAAGTTCAAGAAGGCTCAAGAGCCATCCAAGCCCGGAGTCGTTCTTGGGTTCGCCTTTGTCGCCGATACTCGACAAGGTTTCCTCGGTCACATGTGTCCTGCATCCAGACTCACCGGGCAGATCAAACTGGCAGTCCACCCTGAGCATCGAAGAAAGTTGATCGGAACAGCTCTCCTCGACCGGATCCTGGCTTCTGTGACTATAGGCCACCGCAGCCTGGTCGACTTCAAGTGGGAGTGTTCAGACCCCAACTCCATGTACGAGTACCCTGCCGACAGGAACCGCCGACAGTATGCAAGAGTCTACGTTGAGACATTCTTCACCGGAGAAGATGACCCGAGCCTTGTTTGGATGACGGACATGCTGGAGAAGTTTGACTTCAAGCGAGTTGGTCTTTTTAAGGAGACTGCCAAGAGAGGAACTCGTGGTGGCGAGTGGCTGGATCTGGTTGTGTGGGAGTTGGAAGTTCGTTCCACCGAGGAGCTTGCTAATTACTGAGGAGCGATTTCCAGAACAGGCATCGAAGATATTCGGACTGCGAGGAAGGGATTGTGAAGAATGTGTTTTGGGAGGTTCAATGTGGAGGAGCATGTGGGCTTGTGATTCATTACTTGATTTGTACAGCGAGTTGGGGCGATGGCTGTATGTGCTAGCTTTTGAGGGATATGTTGAAGCGGAGTAGACTGTATGAATTATGCTGTACAACGGAAATCATCTGTTTTGGAGTCTTGCAAAGTTGGAGTGGCATCGGGCATCTTGATGGAGGAGGTCGTTCAAGCGAGCACCAATCACGTGCAGCCGTGAGAGCCGCAGGCACCAGAATTCAACGACGTCCAGTAACCCAACGGTCAAGAAAAGTCGCATCAAGTTTATGATCACCTGAAATTCTCAAAATCGGCTGACCGAGTGACCCTTCAAGTTCTTTTTTTCAAGTTCAGACCCCACAAACTTCGAACCATGTTGTCTATCCTGCGAAAAGCTCGCCTCAAGGATAAGGAGATGCGGATCCTGATGCTGTGAGGGCTCACCGAGCGAAAAAGGAATGAGGACCGCAAGATTGACACCACACAGGGGACTGGACAATGCGGGAAAAACTACAATTGTTAAGAAGGTTATGGGAGAGGATGTCAATACGGTGAGCCCGACGTTGGGCTTCATTATCAAGACGATCGATTATGAGGGGTAAGACAGTCTCTCAACGTGATCATGGATAGTGCTGACGATTGCGTCCTAGGTATAAGCTGAACATCTGTGTGTATTCATGCACTCTGAAATTCCCGAACAACCATAGCTGACTCTTTTAGGGGATGTGGGTGGTCAGAAGACGCTCCGGTCATACTGGAGGAATTACTTTGAGAAGACAGATGCCCTGATATGGGTTGTCGACGCAACGGATCGGTTGCGTATCGAAGACTGCCGAGACGAGCTGCAGGGACTTCTCTTGGAAGAGGTATGTCCATAGCAACGGCCGAAAGCGTTAGAAGCCAAGAGTTTATTGACGAGTTGCACAGCGCCTTGCAGGAGCAAGCCTCCTCGTGTTTGCAAACAAGACGGACGTTGAGGGGTGCATGACGGAACAAGAGATCCTCTCGGTAAGTTCGGGAAGCAGAGAGAATAAACAAAAACATCAGCTCACAACGACTTAGGCACTTCAATTGGAGTCGATAAGGACTCATCGATGGCACATCCTACCATGCAGCGCCATGACTGGTAGCAACCTAAAGGAGGGATTATCATGGGTTGTGGAGGACGCCAAGAAGCGCCTTTTCCTATACTAAGCTATCTATCTACGCAACCAGCAAAAAAAGACCTGTTTGATACGAGCAGTTTTAAAAAAGCTCAACAAAGTCCAACCATGACGTGCATAGCCCCGAAACGATAGATGGGCTCGTTACACCGGGCAACGGTCAAACTCAAACGGAAGCGTTCAGCCGCGACAGGGAACAAGCCAGCGCGGCGGCGGATGGGCACATCGAAAGCGGCACTTTTTTTTTTTGTTACACACTGCCGCAACGTCGCATTCCCGATCGGCTGGAGGAGGATCTGAGATGGGATTCGCCTTTTTTTTTTCTGAGGGCAAGTAGACTAGGTAGAATCTGAGATGGGGTGGACAAGGTTTCACCGGATTTGAGAGAGCGTGGTGGAGTGTGGACAGGATGATGGGAAGTAAACAACCTAGAGATGACGTTTGTTTATTGGCGCATCACATCGCATCCATTAGTGAAAGGAAGGATTCGGGTGGGTGCATAACGACTAATTAATCTATTATGCTCAGGAGAAGATTAGCCATGTTGGTTTATGCACTTTCTTCGTATGATAATTCACGGACTTTAATATGCATCAACATTGAATTTGGCCAGGGGTTGGCGACCGCCATTGGGTCTGAAGCTGTCAGGCATCGCTGCTGGCATCGAGGTTCGCTGAGCTTCTAGCGGGAGCGCCTCCAGCTGGCAGCGGGAGCACCCCCCCCTGAGACTTCCGCTACGGGGGTACCGTCCGCGGGCGGGTTTCTAGGGAGAGACAAGCCTGGAACTGGAGAATTGCCAGGGGGGGCCTGATGGGGCTAGCCAATAGGGATTGCGTGATGCGCCGTGGATATTCGGTTGCATGGATGGGGTCTGGAGGGAAAATTCCATGGACAGCTGCGGTCTTTGCATCCATATGGGGACCCAACCCAACCTACGGTGGACATCATCCCATCCCATGGCTGGCTGACTAGACTGGTCTGTCTGTCCCGTCTTCGACGCCCAGTCTCCATTTGTATCAACGCCCAGCGAACTCTTTCTCTTCCCGTCCATTACAGCACCTAACAGTTCGTTCCCCCATCGGCAAACTCGAGGCGACGCCCGGCAGGAGAAGAGAGAGGGATACATCTGTCTGTACCTAATAGTTGCAGCGTTCTTTTGCGTGGGATTGCCTTCTTTTTTTTTTCTTCTTTCTTCTTACTGCTCTCTCTCTCTCTCTATTTGCTTATGCATAGCGGCCCCCATCTCTGCCTCTGCTGCTGCTGCTGCCGCCGCCCGTTCTAAAACATCCATCCCTCCACCCCCCGTTCCGTGTCATGTCCGAGAGCCACCATGTCCGACGAAGTCTCCCAGTTCCTCGAGCAGGTCGAACGCCTGCGAGGCCAACAGATCGAAGAAGACGAGGTGCGAGCCCGTGAGCTCGAGGAATACCTGGCTGCTAAACGAGAGAGGCAAGCCCGTCGTGAAGGTGAGAGAGAGAAGAAGAAGTCCTAGGAAAAGCTCTGTGCTTTTTGCTGCGATGTGACGGGATGGGAGGAGAGACGTGATGCTAGACTTTGGCTGTTGCATTGATGGCGTCCACTTTCGTCAGGCCAACATTCCCCCGTTGCACACAACATAACGTCCCGGTGTTTACTTTTCGTCCCCATTGTTATTTACTTACTCCTCATGGTCTCTTGCATACTGTTTTTTCTTCTAGGTCGTGGATGTTGTCGATGCTATTCATGCTGAATCACTCACTCAATTGTTGTTCTTTTTTTTCTTTTCTTGCTAACCACGGACCTCACTCCTAGAACGTGCCAGATCAATCTCGCCGCAAAAGTCCTCACCCGCAAACACCCCGTCCCCACGCTCCAGCCGACGCAGCATACACCTCTCCGAGGCATTGAAGCTCGAGTCCCCTGTCGTCCCCAAGGACGAAGGTTCCCCTCAATCGTCAGAGCCCGAGGCCAAGCTCGAGGCCCCCATGGACCCCCCCGACTCCTCGCCTACCAAGGAGAACGAGACGCCCTTCGACGCAGACACCAAGTCACCAGCAACAGCATCGACACCACCCGCCCGTTCGTCTACGCTGTCGTGGCAGCGCCGGCCTAGCTCCCGCAGCGGCGCCGCCCGTCCCCTGAGCATGCTCGCGACCCAAAATGCGACCCAGCGGTCGCTGGCCGGGTCGCAGGATGCCGCACCTGCTCCCGCCTCTGCCTCCGAGCAAACCTTTTCCAAAGACCAGATCGCCCAGGCACTCGGCTCGAAAGATCCCTCTTGGTTCCGACAGACGGCTGATCGGGGAGCAAGCTCTGCTGCTTACCGAAAGAACCAGGTTGAAGACGAGGATCGTTTGGATATGGCCTCTGTCAAGGCCCAATTGCCAGGCATGACAGCCGACCACCCCAAGCCTAGCCCGCCTGTCGAGGAGACCCCTTCTCCTACCAAGATGCGTTTGGCAAGCCCTCCGACTCTCAATCCTCCGGGCTTCGATGGCCCAGGCGACGACAAGCCATTGGTTGACCGCTTCGCGAGGACACCTTCAGGCCGCACATCCCCTATTCGGTCCAACTCTCGGTCCAACTCGCCTACCAAGGGTGTAGGGGGCTTCGTACAGAGCGCCATGATGAAGAGGTCTGACAGCGTCAAGCGATGGAGCGTAACGAGCCCCCCAGGTCTGGCCCGTGGTGACTCAGTAACCTCAAGTCGAGGTACTGGCTTGCCCGGTCGACCTCAGAGCATGGTACGCCCTGGATCAACCACGCCAAGCTCGAGCCGACCGACATCACGAAATGGGGAGTCTGAGAACGAGACCACACCGAAAGCTCCTACGATCGATAGCGCCCTGGAATCTAAGACCCCTAAGGCTGGGGAAGAACGGATCCACGTTCCAACCAGTCCATCCAAGACAATGGATCCTCGACGGTGGAGCCCGACCAAGTCTAGCTGGCTGGAGAGTGCTTTGAATAAGCCCGAGTCACCCAAGCCTCAGCATAGGTCAACCACGTCTCAGCCGGCGTGGATGGCGGAGCTGAACAAGAACAAGGCCGAGAAGGCTGGCAATCCCGCCACGGAAGGGACCCGTCCCCGGCCAGGATCGATCTCTCACAAACATCAGGTTAGCATCGGTGGGCTTATGAGGTCTACACCGGTGGGATCTGTTGCAAGACCCAATACCCCTGGCCTGGGCGGCATCTACTCTCCTCCTCCCGGTGGCAACCGACCTCCTTTCGGTCATGGTGCTAGCAAGAGCATCTCAAAGATTGCCCCTAAGCTTGAGCCAGCAGGCGCTGAAGAGAAGGTGGCAGAGCCTACCCCTGCCCCTAAGCCTGTTCCTGAGCCCGAGTATGAACCGGTGCCGGATCCAGAGCTTACAGCAGAGGAGAAGCAGAAGCTTCACGAACCCGAGCATGAGGAGGTTACAAGTCCCAGCGAGACCAAGCCTTCTACACCCATGCCGAAGCCGAAGCCTGAAACGCCGCCTAAGAAGGACTTTCGTGGCAGCTTGAGGCATCGACCAACCGGCTCCGAGGCGCCAAAGACAGGCGAGCCCGAGTTCAAGAACGTGTTTGGCAATCTCCGCAGAACCAAGACACAGAACTACGTAGCCCCTGATGAGCTCAAGAATAACATCTTGCGGGGCAAGGCCGCGCTCAACCAAACAGGTGGCCCCCAAAAGACGGAGAGGGTGGATGAATTCAAGGAAGCCATCTTGAAGAAGAAGGATGACTTTAAGAAAGCTCAGGCGGAAGGCAAGGGCATTACCAGGAGCAACACCATGGCCGCCGATCAACCTGTGCCAGAGGGACTCGCACGGCGAGCCGAGTTGGCCAACAAGAGGAAATCAGTCATGGATCTCAAGTCGGCTGCTGCACCAGGTAGGCCAGAGTCGCCAAAGCCAGTCCCTGGTCCCAAGAGAATGGCCAGTCAGCCATCTCTCTCGCAGAAGCCCACTCTGTCGCCAAAGCCTTCACCTAAGCCCGCCGCTGTCCCCTTTTCTGCCATGCACTCAAACGAAGGCCTCAAGCGGGTATCAACAGAATCCAGCGCAAAGCCAGAAGAGCCAAGAGCATTGCCGATCTTGCAGAAGGAAACAAGTGCCCCTTCTGTATTGCAGGGACGTGTGGCAGGTAAGCTTGCTGGCCGGTTCAGCCCGGCTCTGGCTGGTATGCTTGCGCGAGGTCCTCCTCCTATGGCCACCAATGGAGGAAGCAGTGAAGAGTCTAGCTCCAAGGGTGCTTCTACATCAACCACAGAGCCATCTGCTCCTGGCCCACAGTTGACACATATGACCAAGGGTCGAGCGAGAGGACCTAGGAGAAAGGCGCCGACCACAGTCGCTCCGGCAGCTGCTCCAGCTACTGAGTCCAAACCTATACCCAAGGAGAGCCCAAAGCCGGCTGCACCTCTTGAGCCCGTCAAGGCGGCTCCCGTGGAGGAAACCCCTGCTCCCACCAAGACTGAAGAATCAACCTCTGGTCCCTTCTCCATCCGACAGCAAGTCGCTGCCAAGGCAGCCCTTCGTGCTAGACCTACTCCTGGCGCTAAGCCTCAGGAGAAAGAAGCTGCCAAGGGCTTCCCAAGCCTTGAGGAGCGAGCTCCTGCATTCCTCCGAAAGCAAACATCCCCCACTGAACCTGCTTCTGGCGACTTCCCGTCTCCTCTTAGAATTCAGAAGACTGGTGATGCCGCTTCGCAGCCTAGCTCGCCCAAGAAGCTCGATACAAAGCGTATGTCGAGGTTCTTTGACGAAGCTGGATCCAACGGCGCAAAGCTGGAGCCTGCCAAGGAGCCTGTTAAGCTCACTCACCAGCGAACTGGCTCATGGTCTCCTATCAAGATGTTCCAACGCCCTCTGCCCGAGCCCGAGCCGTCATCGCCCCCAAAGGCTGACAGCGATCCTGTCGTGTCGGTCAAGAACGCTAGGGCCATGTTTGGCGGTGCTGCTCAGTCACCACCACCCCCTTCAAAGCCCTCTTTCGACGGGGCCGAGCGTGAGGTGACCAGGACACCAACAAGGACACCTCGTCCTCTTCCCGAGGTCGAGCGTTCATCTCCGCTACAAATCAACAAGACACCATCTCGAGTGGCCAACCGCGCTCTGCCAACCCCTCCAGCGAAGGAACCTCAGACTCCCAAGGCCCAGCAAACCGCGTCGGCGGCTGCATCACCAAAGCCCAAGCAGGGTAACGATGTGGCAAATCTGCTGAGCGACTTCTTTGGTCCCAAGCAGCCTAGGACCGAGTACAAGGTGGATACTGCATCGATTCTGATGAACCGCCCACCAACAGGGCCTGCCAAGATTCAGAGCCTGAGCTTCCAGGTGTTCCAGATCTCAGCCGAGGGCAGGAAGTCGCCGGTTGCTTCGCACTATGAGCGCGTGCTGTTTGAGCGAGAGATGTACATCGCTCCGCATAGCTTCACTAATGAGGCTGGCTGGAAGCGGTTGGAGATTTACTTCTGGGTCGGTGACCAAGTGCCCGAGGCCGCAGCTGACGATGCCCTCTTGTTTGTTCAGAAGGAAGCCAAGGCCCTTGGTGGAAAGCTGGTCAAGATGCAGCAAGGAAAGGAGACGACCGAGTTCCTCCAGGCTCTCGGCGGTGTTGTCATGGTCCGACGAGGTTCGAGCAACAAGTACGACTCACTGGCACCCAACATGCTCTGTGGCCGACAATACCAGGGTCAGGTCTCGTTTGACGAGTGCGACTTTACCCCCAACAGTCTCTGTGCGGGATTCTCGTACCTCATCACCAACCAGGGCAAGGCCTATCTCTGGAAGGGTCGCGGCTGTGATGTGGCCGAGCTGAGCGCTGCACGACTGATCGGCATCGAGCTCACGCTGACTGGAGAGTTGATCGAGGTTGAGGACGGCGAAGAGCCAGACTCGTTCTGGGCGCTATTCGAGGGAGGATCTAAGCCGCATTCGGCTGATCACTGGCGACTCAAGCCCAACTATGCCAAGTACTGCAGCAGACTCTTCTGCTCGGACGCAGATACACGGCAGCAGGTATGTTGACTGTTCTGAAGTGGATCTTGATAAGTGCTAACCATAACTAGATCTTTGAGATTTCGCCCTTCAACCAGCGTGACCTCTCCCCTGAGCAAATCTACGTCCTCGACGCCTTCTTTGAGATGTACATCATCGTCGGCGCTCGTGCCCAGTCCCGTTATGCATCATTCCGCAACGCTCTTGACTTTGCTCAAGAGTACGCCATCCTTGCCTCTGGCATGGAGGACCGCCCCTTTGTCCCCATCTCGACAGTTGTGCTCGAGGGTATCCCTCGGGATCTGAAGCGAGTCTTCCGATTCTGGCGGGATGACCTTAGCCCTACGGCAACTCATACCGGCAACACATCAGCTGCTCTTGGCACACCGAGGCGCGGCCGGAGCTTGAGAGTGGTGTCGCTGACACAGGCCCTGCAGGCACTTAGCGAGTGAAGCAGAGAGTGTCAGTGTTGAAAAGTCGGGACTTTTTTCTTGAGGGGGTGATTTTCTATGTAGCGGTACTCCTTGTAATTGGCTGACCTCGGCTTTCGGTGCATGATGAGACATGGGACGGGTTGGCGATCTTGGAGTTGAAATCTTGTGTTTGTAGCCTCATGTTGGAAGAAGAAGTGGATGACGATAGTTAGACCATGTGTGGCCAAGACAGCGATGTGTGTATATCAATACTTGATGTTTGATTCTAGTTTTCCGTCGTCAAACATAAACTCGAGTGTAAAGACAACTGAAATCTCTCATCTCATCATGCGCCGTCTATTGGTTCATCTGATAATCGTCTGTATCTGGGGGGAAGCACAAAACAGCAAAGCAAGGATCAAGTAGGACTGCATGCATCATGGAGGGGAAAAAACAATGCAACAGCACAAAAAAACAAAAAGCAATCGACTTTGCTCAGTCCATCAGAGCAAAAAGCCGCCTCATGCGTCTATGGGGGTATCAAATGACTGCCTTCGAGTCTCTTCATCCGACATGACTCCCCTTGGAAACCCTCTCTCTCGTTAGGAAAATTTAACTTCATCCTTTTACCCAGTCTCTGTCTCTCCTCCTCTTGAAAAATCTACCTCTTACCAAACCTAAAGTCTACAATGTTTTTAGGGGGTGGGGTGGTGGTCACTTAGTGAGCGGCGCCGTTGGTATCGACGCTGGAGCTCTTGCCGGTTGAGTTGCCGTTTGTGGCAGGCATGGCGATGGGTTGGCCTCGGACCTTGGCAGTGAGAGAGACGAGCTCGTCGAGCATGAGCTCGCGTGTTGTACGGGTAAGCTCGTCAACGTCGGCAGCCTCCAGACCCTTGGTAGGAATAGGCTCCAAAACTATGTAGCTTGTTAGTCAACCATAAGATTGTCACTCGAGATGAGAAAACATACCCTTGATGGGAATCTTGCCAGACCTAAAGACAAAGCTCTTGATGAACAGGACATGGCTGTAGTTTGCGACAACGCAGGGCACAATAGGAACACCAGCCTGGACAGCCAGGTGGAAAGCGCCCTTCTTGAAGGGGAGCAACATGGGCTCCTTGGCGTAACTGCGGGTACCCTCGGGGAACATGTAGACACTCTGTCGCTTGGACTGGATCTCGTTGGCGGCGCCCTTCATGGCCTCTCGGGCATCCTTTGTGTTCTTGCGATCGATAAAGATGGAGCCGCTCAGAGCCATGAACCAGCCGAGGACGGGTGTCTTCTTGAGCGAGGCCTTTGCCGTGACACTGCAGTACTTGGGGAACATGGTACCCAGCATGAGGACATCGAGCTCGGTCTGGTGGTTTCCGATAAAGACGGCAGGGCGCGTGGTATCAAGGACATTGTTGGGGTCCTCAATGACAAACTCGACGCCAGCTGTCAAGAGCATGGCATACTTGAAGATGCGGCCGGCAGCCCATTGGGAGATGCCCTGCTTGCCGATGAGGGTGAGGAAGATGGAGACGAAGACGCCGTAGAGGGCGGCAAACATGAGCGAGATGTACGAGGCTAGGCCACGGGCGACGAAGCCAGCCTTGGGGAAGACGAGGGAGACGGCGTAGAAGAACATGGTGAGGGCAGCGTACCCTGTGAAGAAGGTCGCAAAGATACTCGAGACGGACATGGTGGGCGGCGGGCGGTCGTTATACGATATAGGGCGAGTCTATAGTATTTTCGGAGGAGAGTCGCCGGGAGGAAGAGAAGGATGTATGTTAGGAGAGAGAGGGAGTGTTTGGCGGGAGGGGGGTGGTTGGTTGGTTGGTCTAGTTTGGTTCGTTGAGTGGAGGCTCAATTCTCGCTCGCGGCGGCGGGCAGCGAAGATGGCGATGGCGGGCAGTCGGCGGCGGGGTTCTTTTTCTTTTTTTTTTGCGACACACACGCACACACGGACACAAAAACGAGAGTAAGTAAGAATAAATAACAAATAATAGGAAGAATGACCTGCTATCACAAGGCCATGGCTTGAAGCACAAGGTTTTACTAAGAAAAAAGAAACAGGAACAGGGAAAGAAGGAAAGGGAAAAAAAGGCGCCCCCGTTGGCCACGGGATCGGGAAAGAACGAAGGACGGCACACAAGAAGTCGTTGATTGGGACGATTTGATTGGCCGAGGCCGAGAACATGACGGTGGGCGTGTGGGTTGAAGAAAGAATGGCTTGTGAAAGTCCGGGACCTGAGTCAGCGGTCTTTCCCCATGGTTTCCCATCCGAATGGGGTAATTTGACAAGGGGGACACATGATGAAATCCTACATGTCCAATGGTGTGTTGTATTATTATAAAACAAAGCGGTATAGATACAATGATTCAAACCAATATTACTACTAGAGACTCAAATATCATATGCCAACTTACACCATGAAAAAAACGTGCCGCGGCTCATGGGTAGACTAATCGTGAGATATGCTAATGTACTTTACGTTGGGGTGAAAAAACGGACGCTTTGACCTGAAAGAAGGGAATCACGTGGCGGGCATGTCCCCAACCGTTTGACATGCGCCAAGCTTTACTCCACAAAATGGAAAAAGTGACGTATCTTCTTTAACAAGGGTTAGTTTGTTCAAGCTTGAAGCCATCGCCATCAAGCAGAATGGCAAATTCGGGTAACAGTAGTAATTGTAGGCTTCAACTGAGAATGACAAATAATTTCATTTTTGGGTATAAATATCTGCCCCCTATCCCTCTTACATTCGACTTGGAAACTCAACACCTATATATACCCAGCCATCACCTCCACCGTATTAACACTGACAGAAGAGTTCATTATCGGTGGCGTTTTCTACGTTTCCAGACTCAAGGAATAATTCTAGCAGGGCATGGTAGGGATTTGACTGCCCGAGAACAAGAAACAATTCGACCAGGCTCAGAAATATAGTTATATATATATATCCAGCCATCCCCTCCGCCATATCAACACGGACAGAAGAGTTTCATTATCGGTGACATCTTCTGCGGTTCTAGGCTCCAGCAGTACTTCTAGCAGGGCCTGGCATGGACTTGAATGCCCGAGAACAAGAAACAATTCGACCAGGCTCAGAAATACAGTTGCTGAATGCCAAGGTCTTTTCCCTAGAACAACATGCCCATTCCAATCTCCATACGACTAGCATCGCGCTGCCTACTACTCTCTTACCCGTTGATAGGAAGAACATCACTTTCTCCTAGATTTCATCTTTAGACCCCCTTCGGTCTGATTCTTTATTCATCGAAAAAGAAATAGATATTTCCCATCCAGGGCAGCCCAGCAACCATCGATTTGCCTTTCCCTTTTATTTCCTTACGAATATATATATATATTCTGTTCCGAGGATAGCCTCCTTCAGAACTTTTATACATTTATTTATCGATAGATTCTTCAAGGAAAAGACCCATCATCTTGATACTCGATAAGCTATTGGGATCTAGAAACTCTTATATAGACATTCACCATGAACAATATGACGTGTCGTCGGATCGTCATCCTTCGGCTACCTGGTTTCGCGCACTCCCTTGAGCATTACCACTCAATCTTGGTCGAGTTGGGGCTCCTCCTAGGGTGGACATTGGCTCACACCCCCGTTCGATCGTGTGTGGCGGTTGGACACAAGACGACGGCTTCTCTAGCAGCTCGCCCCCCACAGCAGAAGAATAATCCGATCCCATAGCCTTCCTTCACAGGGCTGTTTCATCTCTGGGTCATCTTGTTTATTAACTTTCTGTCTTGACATGAGCCTGACCTACCCCGGTTTTGTGACAAGACATGATCGATTATGCAACGTTCAAGCGGATCTTTTCTCTCTATGCTTGGTTTGCGCATATACTATACTGCCACCTCATCCTCTGCCTGGCGGGGTTGTCGCCTCGCTCTATATAGTGCAACGAAATGAGTCCTGGACTTTAAAGACGTGGGAATCATAGACGGCATGGATATAAACTACGTCTCGCCTCACCTATGAGGGCCGTCTCTGGGATGAAGCAGAACGTCGAAGCACCCCGTCCGCCCAGATCAACATGCGTCTCAAGCCGAGCAATGCCCTGCCCATGCGCGCGCTGCATTACACAAGCCATGACAATGCGTCTTGACGACTATTCGTCTATCTTCGAACTTGACAATATATATACCCCAACATGCTTTCATCAACACCAGGATATGCCTGGCCCAACCCTCTTGGAACGAAAGGAAGTGTCTAGTGTTCCTAACACTCGTTGCAAGCCTTGAGCTGTGGGATGAGGACGGAGCCCAACGCTCTTGATTCCTTGAACCAACTACGTTCGCCGCCTGGAACACCATTGGCAAAGGCAAAAGTTCTATGCCTTGTTCCTGGCTACGGATCCCCCTTTGAATCGATCCGACCTGGGATCTCGGATGGAACGATCACCCTCGTGCTCGGCGTCACGCGCCGTGATCTTCAAAGGTCGATCATATCAAATGCCTTGAAAGGCATCAACGACGCCTCCATATCGGCAATTCTACAGCAAGAGCTAAAAAGCTATATATAGCTCCGTTTTACCTTACTGCATTATTGATCACTTTACTCTAACCGACTCCTGAAAAACGGAACAGAGTCTCGGGATCTAACGTACAGACACAGATTCACATCAGCTGGCACTTGACAATGGATTATCATCAGTGGCTTCCCTAGTATATATCTCTGCCCCTTTCTTCACCTTTGCTTAAGACACAAACAAAAGCCACCATTCATTCAAGTTAGCGCTTCATCAGCTTCTCGAGCTTCTCCCACGTGTCAGTTGATCAGCTGGGAAGAGGTCATGGAGGATGTACTTCAGGTGACCTTGAAGGCATCATTCTTCCCCTTCAGGAGACACATCCTTACAATTGTTCGTCTTCTTTTATGAGTTCCATACCTGCGATACTTCTGGGCGATCTTAGCAGCCCAGAACAAGCAGAACAAAACACCTTGAGGCTACAAGTGTCAGTTTGAACTCGCATTGCCGCAAGGACATTCTTCGCGCAGGCGCCTCCCTTGGCTCCTGGCGAATATAGATCTTTGACTCGAAAGCACAACCGAGTTGCATGCTACGTCGTACATCTTCGTCTCGGCAATGCCAATCTTTGGTATCAGGGGCAGTGCTAAGACAAGTATTCGTACAAGCATCTCTGGCGGCATGATACCAACATCTATAAAGTCATCGGCTTTCTTGGTGTCCTTGAATTAGTTTGGCATGTTTATATAATCGACTCATGTTGCAGAATACCGCCATTCCGGATATTCTTCGATGCCATCTTGCTTTTCTCTTATATATATATATCAATCTTGTTATTCTGCCTTCTCCATGTCCAGCCGTTTCTGGATACCTACAGTCCTGGAACAGATCACTCGAAGCAGACTTCTCCGACTCGTTGTCTTTGAAGACAAACTTTGCCCAGATCGTCGCCGGCACTTCTCAAAGGCTGCAGAGACTCTCACTCACATCTACAAAGCTGTGCGGGAACTTTGATCCCGAGAGCGGAATAACGAAGGAGATGAGGCACGAGACCACCAAAGATTCCCACCTGGCGTCCAAATTGTCGCGATGCTGCTTTCAGATAGCGAGGGAGCGCGGAGCCGGTAAACCGCCAGTGACTGACTTTCAAGGAAGACACTCCCTCCCTCTCACTTTCTCAACCCCATCGACATCAAGAGGGGGCTATCCGAATGGCACACAACTTGCAAACTCCCTCTTCGGGACCTACAATCCGTCAGTATATATAAAAGCGCCGCATCGCTTCTTATTCCGGGGGGAGGCACGTGGGCAGAATGGGCCTCTTCTTCTGCCCCTCGCATGTCCCGAAGCCAAACTCAACTGGCTACGGCCTACTGCATGGAGGTGAAGATAGATAAGCTGCAGAATGTGCCGAGACTGGGAGTCGTTCGAGTCTCTCTTCCGTCTCTTGGAGCGGATGAGTTTCTCATCGAGACATAGGATATATATCCGAGTATCGTCGGATGGAGATGCAAGCACACCTAAGGATGAACGACTATATATATAATAAGCTAACCAGTTCGCGAACTTCTCAAACGAGTAGAGTGACACCGACAAAAAGCGTCGGTCTCGCCCCTTGTTGGATTCCAGACCTCTCGCCCCGGAGTATTTGTCTCGTTTGTTGGCAATGTCATTTCGGCATGGGGCTCAAATTACTCCCATTCTCTGGGTTCCCTCTTTGCCCCAGTACTTTATATAGCTGTGAAGGCGGTTCTCGCTGAATCTATACGCATCACTTTCGCCGCGGCAAGTGCTCTACCTCGCTGTTGAAGGAGAAGGCTGGACACACAACATAATCGAGCCCCCGTCTTCTTTCTTAATGGTGTTTCTTTTCCCTCTTGCCGCCCGTATGTCGGATTCTTCTGTTGGGAGAGGTGACGAACAATCCCATCAAATGGTTTCGCTTGGTCCTGCATGTCATGGACCAGGCTCAGTTTTCAATCTATTCTGTGCTCTTCTGGGCACACTTTCCATATATATCAAGAGTCCGACTTCACCGCCGAATGAAGAGACCTCTATTATTCATCATCTCCCATTCAAGTCATGATTCGCGACCAGGGCCTTGACGGTAGATCTCCAGAGAAATCATCATCCCCTCTCTGGAGTGAAGCTCTGGACCTTCATCCTGGTCCCTTTTTCGCAATCTTCCAAGTCCCGCGTTGCCTTCAAACTTCAAGGAACAATTCACTTCCCGTTCCTGCTGGAACGGGACAAGATGTTTTGAAGAGGACCCTACGTCGATCCCCTATATATATTCAGAAACTACAAGTCTCGCTTTACTTCTTTGAGAGCTCAGCCAGATGCGTACACCTGGGGCTTCAAGCGGCCCCTTAACATTGTCAAAGGCGTCTCGTCTTTTGAAGGAATGCTCCTCCTTTGCCCATCAAGCGCAGTTCATAGCAACCAGCTTGTCTCTTCGACGATGCTCGAAGAGACAGTACTGGGAAGTCGGCAATTACATTTTGTGCTCCTGCCGGTCTTGACGAACCGCCTGTAGGCTATATACAGGCCACTGGATTCAAGGATGGAAACTGAGTGCTGAAGAGATGTGCATTCTTCCAAAAGGCTTGCCAAGCTGACCGTGCCATTATCCTCGGTGCCGAGAGTAAGCATTTGACCATGGGGGCTAATCTGAAAGGGTTACCAACCCAACTCTGGCTGAAAGATCGCGCAAAGGTTCTTTACCAGCCCCCAAGCTTGTTACCTGCCGTATACTGGACAACTTTCACCTCTGCTTAACGAAAGAATTGAAGATTGTCGTCCAAGTAGCCACCACGGCCGGCATTATGGTTCTGGCATCATTATACAACGTCTTATATATACTCCCCTCCAGGAAAGGCCAGAATAATGCCATTTCGCCTGTGGTCTAGTCTCAAACAAGAGATGGTCAGATTTCATGATCCCGTCATTGCAGCATCGAAGCTCATTCTCTGTCTGTACTGCAGCGTTGACGACGATCCAACTGGAGGAGGTCAGCTCGAAACTGCTGCCACAACTAATGAGGGGCACCGAGTTCTTATGGTACAAACGATACCATGGAACTCTGATACAGGTGTTGCAAGAACAGCTATTTACCCGGTGAGGGACGCTCTGCGTCAAGTGTGTCGTCGCACAGAAGCGGCTATAGAACGAGAGCCTCGGTGGTGGAAGAGAGACGACATCATGGGCCTGCAGATGAGAGGGACCCCATTCCCCCGAAGGGGGGTGATGGTGTCTAGCTATTTATCGACACACTTCACAGGCTGCGGATTGAACGAAACGAAACCTCGTCTTCCTCGGTGTTAACATGCCTATTCGCGGACTCTCGGTGTAGACGAGACCGTCATTCTAATCAGATATCATCCATCTTTCTACACTCTTATCATTACATGACCCTGAATACTAGCTCCGAGTGTCTGGTCCTACGCCTGGTTCTTCCTTCACAATTTGCCCACACCCCTAAATACCAATATATATCCCAACCGCACTCGCCAATGTCAAAGGTGAGGCTAGAAGCCTGGCCCCAATCAGAAAGAGGGTTGGGGAGATTTTCCAAGTTGAAACATGCCGGCATCCAGTGGAGAAAGATCTCATCGATGAAGACTACTATACCGATATATAATGATCCGAGGACGACACACTCACTCCTGTCACGGCCGTGAACTACATGAATTTCTAGACTGACGTTGAGCCGCTACACTTCTCTCGACAAAGGTCCCCCCATGACCTACTTATCTCAGTCAGGGGACTCTGGGGCTTCCTCGATACCGCCCTGGGCCAAGCTAAGATGCATTTACCTAAACTTAGTGCCAGGTTGTGGAGTTCCGGTCACAATGTTTCGGGACGGCGTCCTCCCATTCATCAGCCAAGGTCCTGTTGGCATGTCTCCAAATCAGGTTTTATCTCTTTATACTATATACGTCTCACTTTCAAGGCAGATGTCGTGTAAGGATGGTCTTTAGTCCATCGACTGCTGTTATGTCTGCAATTGGGCGCTTTGCAGGCATTGTGAAGGCACGTCAGTTGCTCCTCTGGCCACCACTGAACAGATGGCTGGTCCCGACTTGGTCGGATTATCCATTGCGAGACCGCCTGGGATTGGAGACCTAGACGCAGTGTCTCTCGCTGTAAGAAGCGACCCAGTCCTAGTATGGTGTGTATCTCGTTAGAACACGGATAGCAGCCTCGGTCCACGGAATCAGATTCATTCCCAAGCCCTGCCATTTTGAAGTATACAAGCAAGGCTAAGGGTTATAAGCAAGACCTTTCATGGGCATCTCAGGGCTGAGTTGGGAACCGGGTTGTCGTCCTTGCTCATCAACCATCTACTTCGTCAGCCGCCTGGAGCTTGTAACCGATGAGAAAGTTTTCTTTCTATCCGTTCACTTATATATAAACACAAAAACGAGGGTTCATTCCACGACATTCATAATGAGGTCTAGATATATTACTTGTTGTGTTGACTTACATGAAAGCCCAAATACCGACAAGACGTATAAAGGCATTCTTGTTCAAGAACTCTACAACAAAGTTCGTCTGGAATGTACTCGAGCACAATATATTCGAGCATAAGCCCGAATTCAAACACCACTCGCAGCTGGTAGTGGTACAAAGCGGTGGGAGCCCATGTAGCGCCCAGACTTGAAGGGACGCATTCATGGTTGCATTCACTAAGTACCAGATCTCAGTCGATCAGATATCCTCCTGGAGAGCGGCTGGTCTATCAATTGACTTTTCTGCCCATCAACCAGTCAATCAACCATCCTATTCGTCCAATCAGTCAAGTATCAACCCTAGTCGATTAATCAAGCAGTTCAGTGAAGACCAATCAATCAACTCCAAGTGCACTCATCGTTAATCAGTATCGACTCTCATCCTTACAACCTAGACCTCCAAGTCCAACCTTACTATTCCACCACGTGTTGATGGATCCGAGATCAACGTGGTCTGCATATTATCCAACGTTGACCGGCAGGAGTTCTCGTGGGGGAAGAAAACGCGGCGGACCGGGTCCGAGACAAAACGGCCAATGAGGACATTTGAACATGGACTCCCCCGCAACGCCAAGTAGTTCCCTGTATGACTTCCGACGGCGTCTAGAGCGGATCCTTTAGGTGCAGGCAGCATAGAAAATAGTGATATAGATAAACACATGTCAATATCAATAATTGTTCGACTTTCTTGTGATTAAATGTGGCAGGCAGCAATTCGCACGAGCTTCCTTCAAGGACCAGGGCTTGCAATTCGACATCACGGGGACACGTCCGAGCACACCCTCCTCCAAGCTTTCAAAGATGCAGCCCATTTGGTAGCACCAAACACGACTCAACCCGAAAAAAGACCACCTAGATTTGAGACATGTGAAGGAGAAAAAGTTCAATTGTAGCTACTTTTTACTCTATACATGATTAATTTGGGGGAAAACACCATCAAGCTCTTTCACTTGGTTCACCAATCCTAGAAACCCCCCCAGTGCATCACGTGAAAGTGCGCCTATCGGGGACTCTACCGGCTCCTACACGGGATACCCAGATACAGGTAGCTCATGTAACCACTGTAAGCCCGTTGTTGCGTTGCAGCCTCAAAGTGGAAAGCCTCGCCGTCAACCCTCGAAACTCCTCCCCCAGCATTCAAACCATCGCCAGATTTTTCCCCCTACCTCGACACCATTGCGAGTCGCGACTACGTTCTCTCTATCTGACGCAATCCCGAGAGTCCTCTAGCTTGGGTCGCTTAAAGCCCGCAGTCCCGATCCACTCGGTTCAAGCTCTTTCTCGGTTCCTCGTCCGTTTAACTCCCCCCCCCAAAGACTGTCTCCTAACCCGTCGTCAAGCTTGAGCTTCTTCGTCGTTGCTCCCTTTCGGCATATGATGCGACTCGCCCGATAATCAATCGCCATGGCTTCCTCTCGCCGAGGACAACCCTCTCTCTCGGTTCGCATGCCTTCGAACCAACCCCTCGACCGTCCTCCCATCGACGCCCTGTTCCTTATCCACTTCGACGTCAAGGCCGGCTACACCATCCTCTGGAAGCAGTCCGCCCCGGGCATTGAGCTCGAGGGCCTCGTCGAGTACAAGTCTCTTCCTTCGGGCCTACACACCGTCTCTGAGGATCTCATCTACTTTGTCCACGATGGCGGCCATGCCGGTCTTAGCGCCTTTGTCAACATGCCCTGCGACGAGGAGGAAGCTCGCCATGCCAGAATGATTGCCGTTGGCGTCTTGGTTCCTCTGAGCTATGGTCGCTTAGGTCGCGCATGGAGACATGCAGAGGCTCTGAAGGAAATGGCCGCGTACGTATTCGTCTCGTCTCGCCGTGCGCATTTACGCCCAACTAACAACTCCTCGCAGAAAACTCGCCGAGGACCGTAAGAACACCAGCATCCTCGAAGAATACTGGACCGCCAATCGCGAGAAGCAAGGCCAAGGGAACCGACGCCTCTCGGGCGAAACCCCCGTGAGCTCTCCATCCCTCCATTCACAACCTCTTGGCCGCAAAGGCCACAACCGAAACCGATCCGCCTCGGACGGCGCCTCCCTAATACCTACCGGCAATACCCTCTCGCCATATCATCCCGCCTGGAGCTTGACCAGTTTATTGGACAAGTTCGGCCCTCTCATCTTTCCCATACACCGCGCTGCCTTGTTGCGCAAGCGCATTCTAATATCATGTCATGCGCCAGTTCATGAGATTTGCGATTTTGGTGAGTTCCACGCTGCGTAGACATTAAACTGTCACTGACAAGTACCTCTCCAGTTTATAATATCTCTGTGCTTTCCAATATTCCCTTGTCCGTTACCGATATCCTCCCCACTTCGACCTCGACACAGCGCTTAAGGCCCTTGTTCTCTATTGGTGTACACGACATCCCTTTCCTCATGGAGGATTTTGAGGCCTCCAAGAGAGAACGCAGTAGCGAGGATGCAGTGGACGATGAGGCCGGTTCTGGGTGGATCGCATGTACCACCGACAGCATCCTCGCTATGAAGGATACACTCTGGGATATGCTTATCACCATTCCCCCAGACTATGCCTCTAATGCTGCTGAACGAGTCTGGCCTGTGGTGGAATGTCCACGGGGGCAGCCCATCAAGGCAACTCAACGCGACCTCCGTCGTTTTACTTCTCTCAAGAACGGCCTGGCGCGCCTGGCAGCTCCCATCTCAACTCCCAACGCAGGCCCTGAGTCTCCTGAGTCGGAACGACGCTACTCCAGTCAGTCAACCCGCGTCGTGAGAGATCCCCGCGACGATGGTGTAGAATCCATTGTCGAACCCTTGAGCTGGGCAGCCTTGGCATATAATGGATACATGTGGTGGGCCAGCGCTGGTGAGCAGCTCCGATCAGAGCAGCAAGAAGAGGCATCTCGCGACGCTGCTCTGCTCGCCGACCTCGGCCCTTCATCAATGAGCATGCCTAGGCCGAACTCTCGTTCTGAGCCATTATCCGAATCTCTCACCTCCCTTACAGCACCCAGGCGAGCCAGTCACGACCCGGACGAAGCCCGTGTCGAACTCGCCATAATCGCCTACTTCCACCGTCTCACCACCCAGATCCTTTCCGTACTAGGCGATCTAGCCGACAGCCAAGACGAGCCTTACACCGATCACGACGATGACGAGGATCTATCACAAGGCTCCGGTGAACGGACACCTCTCCGTCCAACAGAAGCCGACCTCGACGACTTGGACGCAGACGCAATCCGCGTCGACAGCCACGCCGTAGAAAACATGGGCCTCGACGTCTGGAGCGACAGCGACTCCCTCTTTGTCCGTGAACTCTCAACCCTCTACTTTGGCCGCTCCGCCCGCATCGAAGGCAAGGGCGTAGAAGTCTGCGGCGTGAGGGTCTGTTGAAGGTTCTTGCCCGGCTGTCTTTGCTAAAAAAGACAAAGCCGTGGCGACGAGACGAAGCTGGACTTGCGTCTTGCACTTTGTACAAAACTCTACAAGTTGAGAGAGTATTGTTTTTTTTTTTTACCAGAAAGCAAAGATGTGAAAAAAAGACGGGTTCAGTCTAGATTAAGCCTCGCAGGCAAAACCGAAAACAAAAACTTGATCGAGAACGAATTGATGGAGGAGAACGAGTTTTATTTGCTGGCAGCGTTGCAGTTCCACTCTTAATGCTTGCTTTTTTTGTTTGGTTTCTCATTTTAGAGACTTTTGGTTGGGAGGTTATTATTATATAGCGTTTTTTGGGTTGGGCGTGTATGTATGTATATGTTGCTCAAGATCAAAAGGACAACAACAAACAAATTTGTACATCTCTCTCCCACATGTTGTTACATTGCATGGTACGTTCAAAGCTTAGCAAGAGAAGCAGAGATTTGAAAAAAGTCGAGTGTGGAATCAAACAAATTACAATAGGTATGAAACATAACAACAAAAAAAAAGAGGTTATATATCTCATTCCCTTAAAAAAGAACCCCAAAACTCCCAACCTGGTTTTTGGCCGTGGAAAATGTTATGCCCAAAGTTCGGAGGGTGCCATTGCTCCTCATACCGGACAAAGCTTTCCCTACCTCGTCTCCTTTTGCCCATTTCCCAGAAATACATACACAAGGATTATCTGCCTCCCCGTAAAGACACCTACACACGGTGGCAAGAGGAAAAGCACCGATGATACAGGGATTGCGGAAATACTATGTTCAACAAGGCGATCTGGTTATGACTCATCCTCGGTGTCTGTGTTTGTCGCACTAGTGTCATCATCCTCCTCCTCAGTACCGCTCTCATCATCAGAGTCCTCCTCGACCCTCCGGCGGGGCTTGGGGGTCTGGCCGGTCTTGAGAACGTGCATCTGGCCAGCAAGGGAGTCTGGAATCTTGTTAGCATACGGTCATAACTGAAAAAGAATGGCATCAATTTACCCTCGTCCGGCTCGCTGATGTCGTCCTCAGCCTGCATCTCGGCCGCTTTGCTGGCCTCCTCAACAACAAGTGTCACCTCCATCTTGGTGTCGAAGCCAACGTAAGAATCGCAGATAACATGCAGCACAAAGGTGTAGTGGCCAGCCTGAGGGGGAGCGGCGAACTGAGCCTTGAGAGTTTGCATGTTGAACGTTGGGTTACCCTGGTCGTCGACAATAGGCTGGTCAAACTTGGCAAAGTGGAAAGGAGGGACGGCCATCTTGCCCTGCTTGGAGTCGCTGAGGAAGGCATGCCATTGGGGAGAGTGATCACGGGCGTAGTGAGGGGCAAAGGTCAGGGGAGGGAGAATAGTCTGCTCGTCAACATGAACAGGCTTGCCGTCAGGACCCTTGATGATCTTCTTCTTGCGACCGCTGAGAGCCTCAATGTCGTCCTCGGCAGGATCAATGTCCTCAAGATCCAGTTCATCAACAGCGGGGACGTTCTCAGTACCAGGGGGGATGAAGCGGCCCTTGATGACGAGGGACACGAGAGACGAAGGGATGATGAAACGCTCTCCAGTAACCTTGAAGAAAGCCTTGGCGACACGGAAGTAGGGAATCTGCTTGGCAACACTGACGGCGGTCTTGTACTGCTCCTCGGACAGGAGACCCTCACCAACAGCAAGCTGTCGTCGCTGAGCATCCGGTCGGTCCATGAACTTCTGGACTGACATGTGGGTCTTGGAGTCGCCCTCAATGCCGCTGACAATCGAAGGGGTGATGTGGGGAAGCTGGAGAAGAGGAGACGACTTGGGGGGCATGGCCTGGATCAGGTGCTGGCTGGTGTAGTAGGAACCGGCAATAGGACCAATGTTTCCGTAGGCGAGAGAGATGGCGTTAAAAGACTGGTTCAGAGCGCGGGCAATGGGGCCAACCTGGAACTTGGCCTTGGTGAGGGCAGGGTCATCGAGCTCAACGCGTCCAAGGTAAGCCCAGAGAAGAGCAAGAGCCTTGCGTCGCACGCCGTTATCGAGATCCTCAAGCTTGACCTTGTCCTTGGCAGTCATACCAGAAGCATAGGGCTTGTGTTCACCCTCGGCCGTGATCCTCGACTCAATCTTGGCAAGGCCAGACTCAGCCTTGTCACCCTTCAGAGTCTCCTCAAACTCCTTGCCAGTGCTCAGTGCCGTGATGATTCCACCCTGGTCAATGTTCTCCTCATAGTGTCGGAACAGGTTGTTGGCGCTCTCCATCAGGACACCCTCCTTGGACCTCCGCTTGGTACCGTACCACCACGATCCGACGAGCCAGGGGAGAAGGACTCCGAGAAGCATGGTGTATATGAGGACGACGTACTTGCCGTTACCATCGGAGACGATAAACTTGGGGAGGGCAATGCCCATGCTAAAGCTCTGCTTGCCGTCGGGGTGGCCGTACTGGATGTAGTTGTTGCGCACATCCTCGTCAGTGAGGGCCTGGTAGGCCTTGGTGAGTTCGACATAGTAATCGTTGAGCGACTCGACGGTCTCGTTCTTGGCAGGGTCGGGGCGAATCTTGTCGGGGTGGTACTTGAGGGACAGGCGCTTGTAGTGTGACTTGATCTGCTTCTCGTTGAGGGACTAGGGCGTGTGAGTAGATTACTCTGGCTGTCAATCTCGGGACAGCTCACCTCAGAAATTCCAAGAATATCGTAGGGGTTGTAGAGCTTGGGGATGGTGCGCTGGGTCACCATGATGAGGTACACCATGCCGCCCATGAGGGCCCATCCGAGCACGACAAAGATAGCTCGCTTGACCCTCCACTGCTTGCGCTTCTGGGTCGTCCTCAGCGACTCGACGGTGGCCGTGTACTCCGTCTTGTAGTCGGTCTTGATCCGCGGCGCAAGTGCATCTTGGTCGCGACTGGGGCGGACGAGGGTGTAGGTCAGGGGGACGGTGACAAGGCCGGTGAGAGTGAGGATGAAGAAGGGGAAGAACTGGCCCTGTTACCGAGAGAAGAACTGGTTAGCCATGGAGGTGCAGTATCAGGAGTCGCATCTCTCTTACCTGCTCGTCATACGAGTAGTCTGAACTCATCTTGAAAGAGTAGAGAGCCCAGGGCTACACTCGACGAAGGAGCTTTGTAACGGGTGCTGATAAAGACAGCAAGACCAGACAGGATTCGTTCCTTCTCTTCGATATTCCCAGGCAATAAGGAATCTACCCGACAAATGTCGCGTGTGGTGCTGGCCGACAATGCGGTTTGGTTTCCGTAAAGTTATTAAAAGAATGGATGTCGAGGCGAGTGTGTCAAGCTGTCCTCAAAATGTTACGGCCACGAAGCGCATTTCCACTTCCAGGCGGGACCGGGGACTTCCACTGGACCTGACCCAGACTTGCAAGGTGCGGGCGGACGCCGGTGGTCGGATTATCTGTCACTCCCCACTTCTTGCCGCTTGGCCTGGAACAAGCACGAGAAGGAACACTCCAGTTGCTGGTACCTTCCGTGAATACGCGCCACCGTGTTCACAGTCTCACTCTCACTCGCACTTTCCAGTTCAATTTTAGAAGCGCAGCCCTCTCACTTTATTATTAGCGTGGTCAGCCCTGTAGCTTACCCAGCGGGGGACATAAAACACGAGACTCAGAGAGGTGAGGGCACAGCCAATTCAGTCTCGTGTATTTTGTCCCCCGCTAGCTTACCTATGCCTTTGTCCAGACTATTCGCCTCCATTTTACATTCTAACCAAGTCTAACTTTGCAACAGAAACCTTGTCCATTTTCACCTTGAAAACCTCCCAGTTTTCACTTACAAGATTAATGATTCATTGACAAAGAAACTCTTTCTCGCTACATGTGAATATGACCTAAAGCAACAGTCCCTCTAATCCTACAGTACAGATTCCGGCTCCCTATTATAAATAGGCAGTTCTTTGTTCCCAATATGTGGTACATCCTCCCAAACGCCAAACATGACCAAAGCAAAGCAACCATCACACGCTACGCTATGACATTCTGCCCTCCTCCTCTTTAACATCTACCCGCTGCTTACTCGCTGGCGTCTCCGTGACTTGAATCGCTCTTCTCCCTAGGCTCCTCGTAAAACGTGTCCTCGTCCAAGGTTGTCATACCAAGTCCAAGCCCGCTGAGGTCGTCCACATCAGTCTCCTCCTCTGTCGTCGCTCCAGTGCCCATCTCCTCGACAAGGATGTTTCTAAGATCCTCCTCACTGAGAATGGTCTGGATGCTTCCCCTACGCACCCACGGGCGAGAGTCGCGGCGACCTTGTTCAATCAATCTCTCAACCATGAGACGGTTCGCAATAAACTTGAGCTTTGGGAATGCACTCTGCTTGCCCTCGTGAATCATCCGTGAAAGACGAGGTGCATCAGGATCCGTCAAGATATGCCAAAAGTCCGAAATTCTAGACTTGGGCCAGATCGTGATAGTTCCGCTGAACTCTTGTAACCACAGCTGGCTCCAATCTTGACCAAGCGGGCGTGGCAGCAGCTCAGCGTGACGGATAAACTTGAGCCACTTGTTCATGTCCAACTTGAGGTAATGCTCAAACGCCGACATGAGATATCCACCTCGCCATCCACGTCCTTTGCGGTGTGTTACTGGATGGCCAACCGAGCCTCGAGAGGAGAAGAAGAAGAGGTTAATGTGCGGGTTGACCTGGCTGACAATAGTAAAGTTGACGTTAAAGTGTGTGTTCAGCGCCTTGATGGGAATGTCTGTCCGCAGACTACCGTCCTTCCACTTGTGGCCGAAGGAGTATGGCTCCAATGTACCGTCTCGAGTCTTCATCATGAGGACAACCGGGTTCAGAATGCCAGGCACTGCAGCCGATGCCAAAACTGCCGACCAGATGACACAGTCGGGGCTTGTGAGGTAGTTGCAGAGGATAGTAGGTGAGTGAGGATCAGCTGGCACACAGGTCACGTTGAGGATGCGACCTGTCCGCTCATATGCCTCTCGGAATGTCATTGAACCTCGCGTCCACCAGCCACATCGCTGAGCCCAGTCAACCGAATCGAAGCGGGCTCCTGTCTTCCACCATCGCGGAAGCCAAACAGTGAAGGGCTCACGGCAAGCGTTGATGCGTTCCGAAAGTGCTGGGATAAGCAGTTGATCAAGCTCCTCGTTCGTGCGAGTGGCCACCAGGGCCGCAATCAATGCTCCGCCGCTCGTGCCAGTGATGACATCTGGTAGGAGATCGGCGTCCAGGAGGGCCCTGACAACTCCAATATGATAGTAGGCAAAAGCTGCACCTCCTGACAAGCAAAGCGCTGTTCGTCCATAGTTGGCGTAGACATGCTTGAAAAGAACCCGCTTCTGCTCCATCTCTAGCTGCTTGGTGCTAGCAAGGAACTTGATGCTCTTTTGCTCTGCTCCTTGTTAGTCGCAATTCCATAGGTAGAATAGGAAACACTCACCTTCATCAAGAAAGTTTTGCACCAGATTCTTCGTCCCAAAGTACGTCTGGCTGTATAACCTCGAGTTCTCCACTCCAACAAAGTTGTTCTTGACGCAGGCCTCGATCAGAGTCTTCAGATCATCCACGGCCTTGCCTCCATCGCTATTATCACCTTTCTCTTCTTGCTCTTCGGCTCGGAGTCTCGTCTTTCTCATCTGCTCCCACACCTTGCGGACCGTCTTGGAATCGTAGTATGCGAAATCATTCTCCTCCTTCCAGGTTTGCCGGCCCAGGTAATTGTCGAGCTCCTTCGCGGCGGTAACCCAATCTTCGTAGTGTACGGTATTTCGCAGGTTCCGTCGGAGGGTTTCTCGCTTTCCACGCCAGGTGAAAAAGTGTTCATAAACCCAAATATACAATCTCGTCGAGAGATAGGCAACAGCAAGGCCGGTCAACCATGCAAACACAAAGAAGAGCAGCGGCCATTTCGATACTTGGTATAGATATCCTTCGCGGGTCTCGTCCTTGGTCCGTGTTCCCAGCAGGCCCTCAACGGCTCCCTTGCCGTTGCGGCGCTTTCTCTTGTGTCGCTTAGATCCGCGTCGATGGCGATAAACTCTGGGGTTCACAGGGGCCCAATCGTTCTGCGCCGTGATAAACGTCCCTTGGCTCGGGTGTCCCTGACTCGACGACGATAGCACGGGAAGATCGCCGGAAGCGGCGCCTGCAGCGGCTGCAACGGCTGCCACATCATCGGCAAGGCCGCCCTCAGCCTGCGACGGCCTCTTGGTCAAGCTAAACGAGCTAGGACTGCGAGGCGACCGGGCACCCGCATCATCGGACGGGCTCTGGAGCGGATCCGGGGCTTGGAGCGCCTTTTCGAAGGCTTCTAGATCTTGCGCGTCGACGAATTCAGTGTCGACGTCTGGTAGATGGGAGGGGTCGAAGGACTCGGGTGGAAAGCCGTAGACGGGATCGCGAGGGAGCAAAGAGGCATACGGCGACGACATGACGGACGGGTTTAGCAATTCCTAACCCATCGCTGACAGTAAAAAATTTCAGGAGAGATTGCAACAGATTGGCATGGACGAGGCGAGAAAAGGGAGAAGGAATGCGCTTTATCACAGGCTGTCTGTTGGGTAAAGTACCTCGTGAATAGACAACGTGAGGAAATGACATCAGTAGGTCTCCCGGAGCTGGTCAGCCTGAGCTACCTCTGTACTTTACCCCAACGAAATCCACAGCCAATGGAAACCCGGCCTTGTAAGTTGCCATTCGGGGGTCCATCCTTATCCATACCAGTTCGCCCTTGGCGAGCCGAGGTCATGGCTCTCCCAACTAAAGAACACCTGGTCTGGTATCAGGAGAGAATGGGAGAGACAAGGAAAACAGCAGATGCGAGTGAGGCATAGAACGGGCATACATCCAAACTCCTCTAGTTACGCCTCTTGGCTCCATTCACAAAACGGTGCACGTCATCATGTCTCCCCACCTACAAATATCGGCGTTCATGAGCATCGTGGATCCCCGTCGCCTCCCCTTGCTGCACCCTTGCCCAGATGCCACCAGGGGTCGGGGTCTATTTTTTCCTTATTTTTCCATCAGGGGTATTTCCCAACGACACAACTCGGTTGATAGCCTGTGTAGCAAGATGCTGTTGTAGAATTGCACGACCAAGGTTCGCCTAAAGGAGAATTCTGAATCTCATAAACAGTGGATAGTCACAAGTCCTCCCCTGCTCTTCCCCCCGAACTCTCGACATCTGGTATACCTCTGTAGATCTCTTCCACCTACTCCCAATCCCTTCTCTCCTTCGCCCCTTACACGTACTGCGAGAGCCAGCGTATACCGTCACCGTAACCTTGTCGCATCACCACGGAGCACATGAACAGCTCAATCGGTCGGATACCCTCAAGCTGAACCTTGCCCTTGCCGGTTGTCTGGTAGAGTCCAAGCTGGTGTCGCATCTCGTCCTCCGAGACGGCATCGGGGTGGTCGATCTTGTTTCCGAGGATGACGAAGGGGACCTTGGAGAGCTCCTCCATGGAGAGGAGGGCATCGAGCTCGGCCTTGGCCTCTGAGAATCGCTCGTGGTCCTTGGCGTCGACGAGGAAGACGACACCGTTGACCTCGGGGAAGTAGTCTCTCCAGATACGGCGGGCTATCACGATCACCATTAGCCATTTATAGTCGCGATACGAGGCAACAGCATCACTTACCCTGCTGGTGACCGCCCAGATCGAAAGTGGTGAATCGAACGTTGCCGATGGCGAGCTCCTCGGATGCTACGGCGAGTCAATACAAAACATTCCACAGCGATAAGGCAGGGAGTTCATATAGAACATACTGGGGTGAAGAGTAGGCTGGAGAATGGCAACACGGTCGTTCTGTGCATCTATCGTCAGTACTAATGTTCCTCCAAATCTACCATTGCCATCGGTGTGAATCAGGGCGACCCATGATCCATCCAGCAGACAAATCTCAACGCACCTTCAGCATGTGGAGAAGAGTGGTCTTTCCGGCATTGTCAAGACCCAAGAACAAGAGCTTCGCGTGCTTGTTAAGAAGTCCAAGTGAGGACAGCACATCGTAGACTATCCAGAGCACGTGTCAGCCCATCCAAATCCAAATCGCTTGCAGGCGGCGCATCGAGGCGAGCACATACACCAGTTGACAATCCACATGATGCAGATGTATTAGATAGTCGTATTAAGTAAAAGGCAAAGTCGATGGATTATATTCGGCCGCTTGGGGGATATTCGTCGTGGAGGCTGGCGTCGTTGAATGCGAACTGGGTGGATTATGAGGAAGGCGTTCATGGGCTTGATCAAAAGCTGGCAAGAAAGGGTGACGCTTATTTGGCCTGATTTCTAAGGCATCCATGGTCGCATGTCACGCTGTCCTTCGGAACACGCGAGGAAATGGAAATGCATCGGAAGACATACAACAAAGAGATCACGTAGCACATCCATTACGAGTCTTTATTTTCGGCTTCTTTATTGTCATTCGATTTATTTCATCACACTTGCATGAAATAGATCATTCTTCCCTTCACACCCAGTCTCGACCTGTCAACATCCACATCTTGCCACTTCCGATATTCGGCCATCCCACCGGAATTTCTACTCTACACCTCACACCAGATCCTCACACCAGATAGAGGTGCATATCGGAGAACTCAGTCGAAGAGTTGAGATGCGTTTCTTACAAATCAGACAGATCAATCAAGTTTCATCACAGTCAAACGAAAATAGTTGCAAGGTGTATCATAGTCGTTATTGATATCCTGTAGATGCATATCATCATAGCCTCTCATCCAACGCCGAGCAGGTGACCCATTTTCCCAATGTGCTGTATCGGGTATCCAGATAGTTTAAACAAAAGGCTCCTCTCCGCCGATAGCGAGCGTTGTCCGGCCGCTTTGAACACTGATAATAAAAAAAAGTAAAAGATATATACAGGAAACCTTTGTATCGGGCATCCATAAGTCCCAGTAGATACATGTGGCCCAGTCCCGGGGACCTGGCCGAGAAAGGGAAAAAGAAAACGTTATCAAGTTAAATCGTAGGTATATCGTGCATGACCGTCTTTGGCCATGCCAAATCTTGCATCTAGGCAATGCATGGATGGTCTTTATGCAACACGACAAGTGTGCTTAGACAGAGATGACATAGTGGCCCTGGTCTTTCTTGCCGGCCATCAAGAGGCCGAGTTCTCGCATGCGTTCCGTGCCACGGCCGGGTACAGGTTTCCGCTCAGGGATCTGGCCTCGTCGTGCACGGTTGCAGTACTTTTGATGGAACTTCTCCTTACGTCGCTGACGCTTGCTCTCCAGGCCCTTGACAATGTCGATAGCCCCGCGAACATGGACGTCGCTGTCGTGCATGATCTTCTGTCGGGCTTGCTTGCGCTGCAGGCACATGGCACCAGCACGTGGGAGGGACTTGGTGTGGGTGAGACCGGGGCGGCCAGCGAGGTTGAACTTGACCTGGCCACAGCGAGGGGATCCAAGGGGTGTGATGATGGGCTTTCGGGCGGGAGCTGGCGACTTTGCCTTGCGGGGCGAGTGTCGGTCGAACAAGGGCTTGGGTGAACGACCTCTGTTCTTGGGAGGAGGAGGAGAGAGGTGGCGCTTAGGGGGAGGCGAGCGGAATCTTTTAGGCGAGGCATGCTCACTCTTCCGGCGGCGGCGATCGCGCTCATGATGCAAGTCCTCCATCTTCCCGTGAACGAAGTCTTCCTCATCGCTTGAATGATGAACAGGGTTGAAAATTTCTCCTTCACCCTCGTCTTCAGACTCGGAGGCAGGGAAGCTAGGGTCAATATCCTGAGGAATGATCCGAAGCTTCTCGGTCCTTCGAGCTGCTAGGCACGAAAGGTACGCTTCCTCAAGAGGTCTATCCTCATCCAGGGTACCACAGACGAAGTCAGTGCTGTCAGGAAGATCGGGGGCCTCATCGCGGTGCTTCGAGCGTCTTGGCTTCTCCCGGCGGATGGTGAGCTGCTGGCTGCTCAGTGTCGTGATGGACGAGTCTGATTTTCGCTCGTAGAGGGATGGGCGACGGACTTGAGGGGTATCGGAACCGATGTGGACCACTGTCTTGACACTAGGAGTCCAGAGGGCCATATCATCGTCTTCGTCCTCCTCCTCAGAATCAGCGAATCCGGTCTCCTCATCGGTATTATAACCATCAGAGTCCTCGTCCTCATCTTGTTCATCCTCGTCATCCTCAATATCGACGTCGAGCTCATCCTCGTTATCGTCGTCATCCTCGTCCTCATCGTCCTCATCGTTGTCAAAGGCTGCATCATCGTCGTCGTTGTCAAGCTCCTCCTCTTCCTCCAGGGCCTCCTCTTCGGCCTCAGTGGCGAGGCGACGGATGTGGTTCTCCTTAGTGAGTGTGTCGTTGATGGTAAGCTTAGCCCCCGTAGCATCACTCTCGCGACGAATCCAGTCGTCTTCCCGAGTTGTGCCCCTGGCAAATTCGTGGAATTGGGAGCCATCCGTGGCCAGATCAGAAGAGTCGGCACGGAGAAACTTGGGCCGTGACATGGAGTGTCTGCGAGGAGTGGTCTGTTGAGGAGCAGCTGGAACAGCAAATGTCAACGTCGAGGCCCGTCTAGGAGTAGATGGAGACTCGGCTTTGGGCGTGCGATCAACTCGACTAGCATAGATGTCAATGTTTCTTGGGGGAGTGTTCTGAGTTGAGGCAGGCCGAGCCGGGCATGCAAACTTTATACAGGGTCGTCGAGGAGCTTCCTGAGCAGAAGGTGTCTTGACCATGGGCTGAGAACGGGGTGTCTGGTCTTGAGCCGCAGGCTTTCCTCCGCACGCGAACTGGATACTTCGCTTGCGAGGTGCCTCCTCAACCCTTGCTTGCAATCTGACAGCAGCACCCAGCAGGGAGACCTGCTTGGGATCTGTAACACGCTCGTCGTTCAAGCGGTGCATGGTCAACTCGGGGAGAGGAGGGCTCGGGGTGCTGGGTCGTGAGGGGCTCGTGAAACCAGTGTCGCTCGTCAGGTCAGCGGTCGAGGCGATGCTGATAGTGCTGGCAAGGGAACGCCGCCGTTGGGTGCTGGTCAAGGCGGGTCGTTGAAGGTCGTGAGTTTGGGGGTGGTAGAGGTCGTCATCTGAGTGTCCCATGATGGCCTTGGTCAACAGAGACGACTTGTCGTTGGAGGGTCGAATGGTGGTTCGTTGAAAGTTGCTTGAAGCAAGTGGTTGCTTCTTGAAGCTTAGCTCTGGGGGTTCGTCGGCTTCTTCGAAGTCTTCTGAGCCGTGAGCCACCCAAGGCGTGTCTGGGTTGTTGGTGGTCATGTTGGGAGTGGGAAGGGGCTTCAGGATAATATCTGATCTGAGAGCAGGGATCAAGGCTTCAATGCTGTGGGCTGTCAATGCTGCAGATTCAGAGATCGGGCTTGTCGGCAAGGAACCAGAGGGTAGTTCGAAGCGGGAGGCGTGAAAGTTGAAGGGTAGCTGGGCGAGATGTGCGGCGGTTGCGAGGCGTCAGACGGAGCTGAAGCTGCAAGACGTTGCTGATGGATTATCGCAAGAGCGAAGAACAACGTCGAGTGGTGTAGTAATACGTGTGTCCCAGAGGACCGAGATGCTATAACAGAATGACAAACATGGTCAACTGGTATGAGGCTCGGTAATGGTTGATGGGATGTTCCTGGGGAGGTAGAACCGCCTCAGAGAAGGCTAGATGGGTCGATGGCGAGAAGCAAGATGCAGGGCCGGGCCGGACTTTTGAGAGCTGGAAGAAGAGGTGTAGAAGCGCGGCTTTCTCGAATCGCAGGATCCCCGTCTCAAAGAGTGGCGCCTATGCTAATGCTGCTTTGCTGGTGGTGGGTTCGCTGTGGGTGTGCTTGCTATTGCGCGTAGGTGGGTGGGCGTGGGTGCTGCAGGTGCAGATGACGTCCCTTGAAGGCACGGGTGCGAAACAAAGTCTAAGACAAAGACGAACAAGGACCGGGTAGGGAGGATTGCCCGAGCGTAGTGTGTGTTGAAGAGGTGCAAGAGAGTAAACAAAAAAAGTGCGGGAGAAGAGAGAGGGATATATCACTCGGCAGTTGGATGAATTGAGATGGTGGTGGTGTCGTCGATTTAATAAGCCCTCGGGAACGCTTGCAAAGCGGCGGGAAAGAACGAGAAAAAAAAAACAGTAGCCGATGGCAGGTACGACTGGGAAAGGTACGGAAGGAAGGGGGGGTGTCCGCTAAATTAGAGGACGACGGTAAATGGGTGCCGTGCAAGGAGCGGGTAAAAACTGGAGCAGAAGATGGGACGGAGGGGACAAAAGGGAAAAAATAGGGACATGTGCCTTGTCTCTGTCCGTGTCAATGAAATTTTGCTGGCACGGGCTGGACCAAAGGTTTCTCTCGGCTTGGCTGGCTGGTTACATCCCACAGGGCGGGCGCCAGGTGAGGGTTCAGGGCAGGGCTTTCACCTGGTGTGGGTGGGACAAGCCCACTGAAGCTCAGTGGAAAGACTTGGTGGCCAGGCCAGCGCTTGAACCTTTAGGGGGTTGTTTTTTGCGCCCTTTTTCCGTCTCTTGGCCTGGCTTCAACGCCTAGATCGATCCATGGGGGCCACAGGCTTACAATGGTTCGCTGCCCTTGCCCTGCTACTTTGCCCTGTCTGTCAAGCTTGTCTCGTCCCGCTATTATTGCTCCGAGTCTTCGTTTCCGCTTTTTCAACAGATGGAAAAAAAAAGGGAGACCTATTGGATCCCTTCCGACTCCAAATTTACGGTGCGTCTTACATCTGGGCATTCCGAGGCCAAATCTCGGCTACATAAGGAACCCAGACCTTCACCCAGTGAAACATTCAGGGTGTTCACACAGTACCGAGTTCTGGAAGGATCAACCAGTCAGGGTCTTCCCAATTGACCAGTGGCGCCTGTCAGAGATGGCCAAACAAAGTCCACGTGCGGGCGCCAAACACGATCTTCGCACTGTCTGTCCACCAAAACGACCCACGACTCGTAACCGGATTGGCCGTGCGAATATCTCACCCCGAGCTAAAGCGCACTGCCCTCCACCCAAGCCTTGCTCATCAGCAACCTGTATTCATGATCTCCGTCATCATCTTTCCAGAAGCAAGCCGCCACAAGAAATCGCCGCCGTTGATTCACAACCCGCACTTGGCCGCCCCACCAATCCCTGTTCTAAAGCCTTCTGGCCAGTTGGAAACGCGCTGGGGCGTGCTAGGGAGCGACAGTCACTCCTTACGAGGCGGTGTAATCTTGGACGAACGCTGCTG
>JAALXN010001575.1:0-15329 GCA_012978555.1 Fusarium drepaniforme | reverse complement strand
CACTCTCATCATAGCTTTTTGGCAATGTGTTCTTTGATATAGTTGATGCCCGACCCGAGATGGGATAACTGCAGAAGAGCGAAAGTCCGCAACTCTTATTTAGACTCTGTGTGAACGGGTATCTTAGGGCACTAGTTGTCTTGACTCTTTAAATTGGAGGTTCACAAACCGTCTTAACCCAGGTATCTTAAATGGTTCTAACATTAATGGTAAATTTTAGCCTGGACGGTTAAAATCTGGAGGTCTTCTGTTGAGTTGCATATCAGGCCTAAAATATATCTGCATTAGCAGACAGTATCTTCTACTTTTGCCGCTGGCATAGTGGTTTTTTGTGTTTCCTTTTCCGCGACCCAGTTGATAGCTTTCACGCACATATGAAATCTCCACGGGGGATGGTATTATATGCAGATCTCGTCTTAGCCTCATTGGGATTCTCTCTTTGCATTTTAAACTGGGCTTATTCTAGGGACACAGCGGACTCCCACCTAAGCTGGGGGCTTGAAAATCAGGCTCGGGGGTTATAGGCCTTGCCGTCTGCCTTGCCACACAACGGGCGCCTCGACGTGCAGAAGCTGAACACCCATCAAGAAAAATAATTGGCTGGTAGCCATGCTCTATTTCATGATAGGGGGTGAGGCCCCCAAGCGATGACCTAACGTAATCTTGGCTGCATCACTGCTGCGCGTTTAGCATTGCACTTTCAGAATAACAAATACCGTGGACAGAACGAGGTCAGCACTCGCTGTTCTTTCCTTCTCCATCCATCTCCCATCCCTCATTTCTTCTCTTTTCATCAAACTAAAGTCATCGTTTGTTCCCCGGCGGCAGCCCGGTCGCCCGGCCCAATATGTCAGACCCATTGTCCGTCGCGGGCACCGCTGTGGGAATCACGTCCCTTGGGATCCAAGTTTGCCAGGGCCTCGTTTGGTACCTGCGCTCTGTCCGCGGAAGAAAGGCTGAAATCGCCGAGGATCTGAGCGAGGTCCAGAGCCTGATATCCATCTTTTACGCGCTCAGCGACATCCTCCCAAAGATCAATCAAACCCGATGCACCGAAGCGACCACGATCAAACGATGCCTCGAAGATAGTGAAGGGAAGTTGTTGGAGCTGCAGCAGTTGTTGATCAAGCTGAGGGGCCCCGAACAACCTACTACCAACCGCGACAAGATGAGAGAGGCGGGTCGAACGCTCGTCTACCCATTTCGAGCCGATACGTTGAAATCGCTACGCCAGTCGCTGCGGGAGCTCCTGGATAACTTGAACTTGGCCGTTGATATCACATCACTGTAAGTTCGTATTAACGTCCCTGCCGATTGTCCATACCCATCTGACGATCCATCCCTCCAGGGAGTCCCAAGTCACCAACTGTGCAAAGGTCGACAACATCGGCCTCGCCATACAGGACTTGGAGACTCAATCGAGAGACTCGAATTCCGGCATCCAAGATCTAAATACCAAGATGCAACAAAACCTGAGCCAGCTCCGATCGCTAGAATCTACCATCACCGACTCCCTCACTGATCTCAACCAGCGGATCTCACAGGCAGAGTTGACTATCCAGGATCTCGGTAACGATATCTCTGGAAAGCTCACCGTCACGGAAACTGAAGTAGTTGCAACTCGCCGTGTCATGGCGGAAATGTGGACAGACATAGCCGGGAAGCTGGACTCACAATCGGCGGAGATCTCACAACTGGTAAGATGGCTTGCTCAGTGTGCATCCCGGAGAGTTTTCTGACTAACAATTCTACGTTAAGGGGATGAGACTATCCTGTGTCCAGGGCCAAGGCGCCTTGTTGCCGGATGGTCCTTTGGGACAAGTCACTTGCTATGCGTCGATGACCCGATCCTCAAGCTACTTCTCCCCATCTGGCTGTAACTGCAAGCGCAACAGCCGCCAATCTGGATTCTCTTTTGCATTTTGGAACCTGAAATTCGAATTCCAGCAACAGGTTCCAGGAAAACACCGCCGGTCTTGCAAGTTCTTTGGAATTGATGGACAAACGCAAAGGCGCGTCAATGCCCAGTTCCCACTCAAGCTCGCATGGATGTCTGCCCGAATGACACTGGCCTGCATGGAGTATACACTGGGCACTGGCAGTCCGGGCTGTTTAGTACGCTTCAAAAACATTGTACCTGGACGGTATAGCCCAGTCGTTAGAGTGCTGAGTGAAACAGGAGGCAGAATCAAAGCTTCGCGATCTACCAACGAAACTATACAATTGCTCGAAGGCGCCGAAAGGGAAATCCTGTCTCTATATAGAGATAGACAGGCTTCGCCAGGTGACAGGGACGAGGATGACCGTTGCCACTCGAGGGTTGGTATCAGAAAGTACGTCTATGTGTTGATTATCTAACCCTCAATAGATGTTTATTGAGGCAATCGCGAACCCCTATTACAACTGGATTAGTCAAATTGGTCTCGGTTATCCCAAATATGATACAATCGAGCCCGTAATCTGGTGTGATGATTCAGTTCTGACAATGGTCCTGAGAATCATGCAAGTACTGGATGAGATTGTGCAAACTGATGATATCAATGTGTAAGTTACACTCTCTTCTGGTGACCGCTAGGATACAAAGGTCCCACTAGCTAATACTGGCTTGAACTGGCCGATTAGTGATTTGCAATTCGTCCCATTCCTCTGGTCTAGCGAGGATGAAATAGGTGACACCCACCTAACTAGACACCGGGGGAGTGAATTGGTATCATACTGGGCCAGAACGCAGCAATTTGACCCAGAGTCGCTATTAAACCATTGCGTCGAGTACAACACTATTCCTGCGTTGCATTCAGTACCTGACCTTATGGATGGTAGGTTCCAGTGGCACAGGGGTGATATGACGCTGAAAGTTCATCACTGACAAGTTTCTAGTAATGGAATTCCCTGCAATGATGCGGGCCATTGTCTCGAGATCTGTCATTCAACTAGAACAATGCATCTTACACAACCCAAACGATGTCACGAAGAGAGTATATGGGTTCAGTACTATCCAACTAAGTGCGGCATGGCCTGAAGGGCTGAGAATCTTACTCAAGACCAAGGCCCGAAATCTTATCGACGATGACGCTAGCGGCGAGCCGCATCGGCCTACTAACTTGGCAATAATATATCAGTGTGAAGAATCCTTGGACATCCTTATGAAGGCAGGTGTTCGGTTTGGAGTTGATTGGTTTTGGGAAAACACGGCACCGGGATGCGCCTTGGTTGCTGCTCGCCGACTCTTTGAGAGAAGGGCAAAGTTGTTTGAGCTCGCAAAGAATCAACTTCAAGACTTCGAAGGCCAACACACTTGCTACACTTCTGAAAAGGAAGCGCAATGTGTTTATGACAGGCTTGTCGCTTTGGGAATTCAAGTCGATCCCGGTTTGGAAGTGCGACATGGCTACACAACAATATTTCATTGTTCTAGCCTGCCGCTTGATTACTTCCGGATATTCTTTGAAAACGGGTTTCAGAATCACTCTGCCCATGACGAGCTTGGGCTTACTGCGGCCATGGTCCAGCGTGGTCAACTTTTTTCTAACAACATTTATGAGGAGATCCACAATGAGAGCTACCTGAGCATGTTGCGCTGGCTGCTGCAAGAAGAAGGATTTCTCGACCACTCCCCCGAGGATCCATGCAATCTTGGTCTCAACACTAACTCCACTGGCTGGCACTATCTTGCTGCACACGCTTACTTTCAGGTATGGGATTGGCGTGTCGAGATGTTCTTGCGCGAAGTTTCTCGATGGTCAGTTAGAGACTGCTGTGTTTGCTGGTGTATCCCTGAAGGAGAGGGCTGTTCCCCGCTGGTGTCTATCCTGAAAGCCCACGCTGATATTCATCGGGTTTCTGGACCCTTTGCTTGGCGGAATGATCTCGCAACACTCCTTGGCGTTTCGGGATGCGGCGACATGCCATTAACTAACATGACTCTATTTGTTCGCTTCCTTACGTTCGAAGCTCTGGAGATGACACACACGTGTTGCCATTTCGGGATTTTGGACAAGAACACCTTGGAATTCGTCGCGTTCGAGGACGTCCCGTCCTACGACAGGTTTGATAGGATCAGGCCGCTAGTGATGGTTGATCATGATGCAAAAATGATCCAACAGACTAGAGCTGACAAGGTCGAACAAAAGAATGCAGCTCTCCTGGATTCCTTGACGGATGAATTCAGTGCCCAACTGAATACGGCAAAGCCAACCATGAAAAGGTTTCGCAACTTTCTCAAGGGCCCCTGGAGATCACGCATCGAACAGCTATTCGCTGTTGATGAAGATATCGTCAACGGGATGAGGGAGTGTCTAAGCGATGTGAGGACACGTAAGTGCTCAAGAACGCGCGAATCTGATGGTCTTCTAATGAGCGGTACAGACGTGTGGCCAGACAGAGTCCGGTGCTTTGTTGATTTTGAGGACTCAGACTCAGAGGATTACTCCACAGATTCTGAGTCAATGTATGATACTGAATGGGATTCGAACGATGAAAACAGGGTCAAATCAGAGCTTGATTATGATGAGGAAGAATTTGATAACGATGAGGAGGAATTTGGAGAGAGCGAGGAGGAGTAAGGCGCCGATTGCCCTGTAACTCTGAAATGTTCGTTTTCGGTTGTAGTCGATGTATAAATGCCCACCATCGGCTTGAGTATCCATCCCTCTTAGTCATGAGTACCAGTTTCAGAGGTAGTTCGACGAGCACGACTAACTCCCCTCTTGCGTTTGCGTACTAATGTGTCCAGTAAACCGACAGTTTGGCAGTTTGGTTGAATTAAAAGCCGCTCATCTCTCCTTAAAAATGTAAAGTTAGAATTTCCATAAATGTGTTCTTTGTTATAGTTGAAGCCGGGATAACTGAGTTAGAAGATCAAAGCCCGGCCCCCGATGGGATAACTGAACGAATTGATAGACAGCCCCTATATTTAAACTCCTTGTATGAATAAATCTAACTTTGACAGCAGAGCATTTATCTTTCCTTCAGGGAGGAACGAGCTAGAAATACTATTTCTAGCAAGAGTAATAATGTCGTCAACGGTGAGACCCAGCGCGGCTTGGGTCTGTATAAAGTTGTCATTTATATAAGCCCCAAAATACGGCGGATCATCAGAGTTGATCGACACTTTGACTCCCGCGTCGAGCAGCTTTCGCAACGGATGGCTAGGAAGCGACGATACCACGTTGAGTTTCAGATTCGACACGGGGCAGACCGTCAGTGGAATCTGTTTTTCGACAAGTTCCGCGACTAGTGCGTCATCCGAAAGACAAGCGATTCCATGATCGATCCGATCGACTTGTAGCTGCTCGATAGCTTGACGTATATAGTCGGAGGGACCTTCTTCTCCGGCATGGATACAGGTTCGGAATCCACGTTCACGGCACGTCTTGAAGTAGGTAGTAAACTTTGAGGGTGGGTTTGGCATCTCGGGTCCGCCCATACCGATGCCAATAATGCGATCCTTCCATGGCATGATGGAGTCTAGCAACTCGAACGCTTCCTCTTCCGATCGATGTCGGTGGGTGCTTATGATGAGACCTGCGCTGATACCTAATGTCTTCTCTGCTTCGTGGATTGCACCGAGGACACCCTCCATGAGTTCAGATAGAGGAGTGCCATTTTCAGTAAAGGTTTGGGGGCCAATGAAGAGTTCTGCCCGGACGACGTTCTCGCTGTGTGCTCTCTCAAGGTACGCAAAAGTCACGTCGTAAAAGTCTTGCTTTTTGATGAGCACCTTGCATCCCTCAAAGTATAAGGTGAGGAATGATTGAAGGTCATTAAACTTGTAGGCATCCCGTAATGCCTCTGGGGATTTCCATCGAAGAGGGATTCCATTGCGCTCTGCCAGGGCAAACATCATGTCCGGCTCAATACAGCCTTCAATGTGCATATGAAGCTCTGCTTTCGGGATACCCCTGATAAAATCCTGGATGTCCTCCATCCTCGTCTCTTTATCCTTTAGCTTATGCTTGATGCAGGGAGAGAGAAAAACACCTACGTATGAGAAGTCTTGCAGGACTGAGCTGATAAATCCTGTCGCTTATCGATGACAGGGTTGTTTATGAGGAGGTGGCTTGAGGAAACGCTGAGTCAAGACAGGAAAGAAGGCAAAGAATGGAAAAAGCCTCTGCCCCAATCATGTCATAAATAACAATATGACGAAAACTCGGGGGCCTTGCTGACAAACCACATGGGTTTGGGACTTTGAGAGTCGCGGCTGTATGCAAGCTCAACTCCGACAAGTGAGTGGGCCCTTCAACTCCGGGGTAGGTAAGCAACTCAACTCCAACACCTTGCGACTAATTATAGGTACTTGATATATGTCACTCTACGGTTCTAGATACGCTGTCTTTTGCATCTAATCGTAACTGCGCTATATATTTTCGCTAATGCCATTACTCTATGGTTCTCATGGTTTCCGATTGTTGTGGCAATCTTCAGTGAGGAGCCCGTTCTATGCCCGCTCATTCCTCTAACGATGGACCGTGTCGTCAAACATTCATTTCCACCTGTTTCAGGCGCAACGAGGTCATCCACCAAAACGAATCAAGGCCATTGACTATTATGACGAAGGAAATAACCTAGCTTGGCTGCGGTACCTGTTGAAAGCTATCTTTCACTTTTGTCGTAGTCCCCTGTTCCATAATGTTGGTGCCTACCAAACAGTGGGCCACAGAGCAGTCCTAGCCACGGGTAATATTATTTCCACCTATCCATGTACGTGAACCCAACCTTATCAAAGTGTCAACCTCGAAATCCTTGGAAGAAGGGACTAGGTCTATCTATAGAGACCGGGGCAATAGGATCAGGGAGCCGCTCATTAGTTATGGGCCGAGGGTGATGCTAGTGCTTTGGACTTTTTAGAGACCGCTCACGGTAGCTCGTATAGATATTAGACTGGATGTGGAGCATTTGCAAGTAAAGTCCTATTGCCAGATCTATCAGACTGAACTGTAGTATAGAGATCATCCCCGTTCAGTTTGCTAACGATAGAACCCCAGAGGTGCACATCTTTCTAACCTAACCAGTCATGACCTGCTTATCCTTGTGACCGCTCTGATCGGAGAGAGTCTTGGTCTCCTTAAACCTCCAAGCGGGGATCTTGCGCTCGTAAAGCTCGTCGAGTTCCCAATATGTTCGGCCATAAGTCTACCAGTTGTTAAAAAAAGCTCAATCTGCATCTCTACAACACGTACCTCGGGATAGAAGAACCACAAGAGGATCGTTGTAGGAATCAGCATGCCAGCCCATACATAGACGGCCTTGATACCCATGTTTCCTGCATCTGGACTGATCATGTACGAAACGGACCACTGGAAAGCAACACTAATACTTGGTCAGCTTAAACGGGGTGCGTCGGAATGAAGGCAACCCACAAGCCGATTCCATAGCAACCCAGGTTGAATGACGTTGTCTGAGCTCGGAGTCGAGGAGTCGATGTTTCTCCAGCCGCGACGAAACCAATTGGTCCAGCTGAGCAGCCATAGCAGATTACCCAAAGTAATAAGAAGGCAAGAGCTGCCTTGCCTGATGCGTCCGAGTCGAAAAAGCCCGTCGTTCCCAGGCCGACGTTAAAGACCATCATAAGAAAGCATCCACTAAATGCAAACGTTAGAGATTGGAAGCAAAAGAGAGGCAGATAAGGTTACCCGATGAGAAGGGGCCTGCGTCCGATATACTCGCATGCAATCAGTGACGAGGAGATGGTAACGATGAGCAGAACAAAACTAGCGATATTAGCGGAACTGCTCGAGTAATATAATGCCTATACTCACGTAATAATAGTCACGATAAACGGATCTTGAAGTCCTGCGACCTTGAAGAAGTACTATGAGCGGGTCAGTATTGGTAATGCCAGTAATTGGCCGGGTAGATACTGACTGTGGAATACCCAAATACGATCGGAGCACCGGCAGCCCACTGACTGCAAATACCCAAGCAGCCTGCAAAGGTTCTGCGCCAGTGAGCAGGCTGGAATATCTCCAAGAAGGACGATTCCTTGGCTGCCTCGTTGAACTGCTGTTCCGCCAGCAGACCATTCTGGATAACACGATACTCGTGTTCCTAACCGAACGTCGTTAGAAAGTTTCCCCATGTTTTGTTTCTGTTTGACACATACTACATCATAGCCAGGCGCAGTCCCATACAACTTGATCATGCATTGTTTCGCTTTCTCATGTTGACCCTTTCGAGCGTGGTAGAGGTGGGATTCGGGGACGAAAAAGATGAGAATGACGAGGATCTGCGAAAAAAGGCAAGTATGTTAGCCAGAGTGAGAGGACCGGGAGGTATCAATACCTACTCCTGTAAAGATGAACTCGGTGGCAATCAAAGGTCTCCACTTAGTTGGCTGATAGACATCAACGAGCTGGGTAGCGACGGCGCTGATGAGCTGACCCACGGCGATGAAGAGTTGGTAGGCGCCAATCATCAAGCCTCGGATCTGGAAGGGCGACAACTCAGAGACGTAGGTGACGAGGATGGACTGAGCCAGGCCAACTCCAAGGCGGACGAGTACGGCAGCTCCGAGCCAGCTTTTCCAGTCGAAAGCCGTGATCTGGGCAATCGAGCCACCTAGCAAAATGACAATGGCACCCATCATTGCTGGCCTGGAATCACCGGTTAGTGGGGAAAGCGCGAAGAACTACTTGGATTGGATGATATACTTTCGGCCGAAGCGGTCAGCAAAGTAGCCCGCCGTAAACATGCCCAGAGTCTTGGACATTTCCGCAAAACCTTGCCAATACGAGATGACCTTGGCGCTGATGGTTGGCTCGCCGTCGACGGTCGTGTCGGCCATTTGGTTGATAAAGGCCTGCATGGGGATAACGTTGCCGGGAACCTGTTGCTGGAACTATACAACACGCACGTTAGCTTTAGCCTTTGTTTGAAGGGAGGTGCACTTACCCCATCGTTAAGAGCTGCCCAGTTGAGGATCATGCAGAAGATGGCAGTCTTCCAGAAAACTTTGACGACCTCCCATTTTCCAAGAGCTGATAAACATGTTAGACTCGTAAACAGTAGTTGATGATCTGCAACTCACAGGCATACTTGGTCTCCAAGACCTCTCCTCCTTCCACGTTTCCTACTACATGTTCAAGGTGGTCGGTGTCTTTGACGGGCTTTGCAACGAATTGATCTGAGTCATTGCGAGCCATGTTTGGCGGCTTGGACAGACGACTGTTGAGAATAGAGATAAGGGGGGGTAAGTCAATTCAAAACTTGATCTCGAATAAAGCAGTCCGATGTGTACACGTTCGAACATCTACTTATACTCTGGGGAACCACGTTGTTAATAGCGCCAACGACCTAGGATACGTTGCCCCGGATTTGACCCCATGGGTCTGGGGATAGGAGAAGCTTCATAACATGTGGGGATAGACGTTTCCAGTTACCGTTAGGACGGAGGTTGGTGAGCCCAGGGGTAGACCAATGGGAGAGCCGTCGGGGCACTGTGCTCCGAGGACTTGACCCATTGCTTGAACATCTCCGATGGCGCTGACTTGGGGTTCACGCCATGATGCCCATTAAACTGACTCGAGAGAATCCTTGCTTCGTGCAAGGACCACATCCATCGGGCGACAGTAATCCGAGTCTTGTATCCATGGCCGCACTTCAAACCTGTTCGCATCAGCTCGGAGTCATGGCACTGTTTCGTTCTGTCCTTCGATCTGGAGTCCTAACGAGCTGGGAATTGTTGAGGTTGGTCATGGAAAAACTCCTTGTCTCGGGGATGTAACGCCATGATGGATGGGGCCTCTTCTTAGTTGAGAGGTCAGGTGTTGTGCAGGCCTAGCTAGAGTCTATCCCCTAAGTCGTTAAGGAGCTCTAGCCCGTACCTAGCCCTACTTAGCGCTATGATAACAAGAGTATATAAGGGGTATACTTTATTCTCTTAATAAAGGATTTCTTAGTAAAATACTATAAAAATAATTTTTAATTTAATAATAAATATATAATTAATTCCTAATATATTATAAGTAGATAATACTTATAATAATAAGAGCTTTATTAAGGAAATATATAGCTAGCTAGTTAGCCCTAATAACTCTATAAAGTGCCTTAATTTCCCCGCTAATAAAACTTATAGCTTTAACTTTTAACCTCTTAATATAAAATATTAACCTTTTTAAATTAATTCTTTGCCTTAAAGCCTATTTAAGCTTTTTTAGCTTTTTATACCTAAATAGCTATTATTAAAATAAATTAAATATATTAATAACTAGGTTATTAAATACCTTAAAAATAATATTATAAATACTTAGAATATACCCCTTAAAGAATACTTATATCTCTTAACTTAAAAAGGCCTCTTTTATATATAGATTTATATATAGCTTAAAATATTTATTTATCTAGGGATTTATAAAGAAATGATTATTATGAGCTATTAAAAAGCCCTAAGACTAAGAAAATAATACTTATTATACTTAATTCTAAAGTTTATATTATTATATAAATTTAAACTAATTTACTATTATCTATAGGTCTTTAACTATATAAAAATTAATAAAGCTAATAATAATAACCTTTTTAAGGTCTTTTAAGGCATTAAAAAGTAATCTAAGTATATATAAAAGGTATTAATATAGCTCTTTTATTTAAGCTTTTATCTTGCTATAAATAAGACTATAATATACTTTATAGGGAAATTAAAAGAAATATTATATATTAAAAGTAAGCTAATTCCTTATAGCTTTAAGGTCTAGGTTATAGCCTAAGTTAGCTTCTTTATTTATTAATTATAGTACTTAAAGAATATATAATATAATACTATAGGTATCTTAATAAAAAAGAAAAAAGGCTTTTATTAATAAGGAAAGATAAAGGTTATAAATAATAAGCTTATTCCTCTAAATAATATATAAGGTATTATTATTACCTTATATAATTTATTATTATTAATAATATATTATATCTTCTTTAATAACCTCTTTTTATTTATAAACCTCTTTTATAGCCTTTATAGCTATAGCTATAGGGCTATAGGTATAGCTTAAATTAATAGTAATATATTTATTAATCTTAAAAAAAATAAAAAATATAATAAAGCTAGGACTTATAGCTATAACTTTAATAAGGTTAAGGCTATCTTAATAATAAATAATAAAGTCTTTATTTATAAATAAAATTATATATAAATCCCTTATTAATTTATCTCTTTATTAAGTTAATTAAATTACTTAGAAGAATAATACTTTTATATTATTTATAAGTATTATTTTTAAAGCTAGTAATAATAAATATATTTAATAAAAAAAAAACTATTTATAGATTATTTATAAGCTTAGCTAATATAGCGTTTTTTTAATAATAAAGCTATTAAGGTTATTTAAATATTAATAATTATTATTACTTATAATAAAAAAATAAATTATATTAATTAAGGTAATTAATTAAAGTTATATATACCTTATAAGTATTATCTTCGCTAGGGCACTTAATAAGCTCTTACTTAGACTTTTTTCTTTAATATTATTCTTATTAATACTTATTTATTATAACTTTATATGCCTTAGCTAAATTAATAATATTATAAGAATTAAAATAAATAATAAAAATATATTTATAATTTTTTCTTTAATATTTATTATTATAAAAGCTAAGTAAAAAAATTATTTAAGTTTAGTAATAAATTTAATAAAAATAATTAATAATAATAATAAAATTATTATAATAGAGATATTAATTATATTAATTAATATTATAAATTAAAATATCTTATTTATAAGGGCTTTAAGTAAGATTAAATAAGGGCTAAGAGGGCTAAAAGGTAGCCTTTTATAGAGATTATTATTAACCTAAAAAGGTAGTATTATATATTATAGACTAGGTATAGATATATTATTTATAATATTGCGATTTATAACCGGTAGGCTTATTAGGACTTTTATTATAATAGAAATTAGGTGGGAAAAGAAGTACCTTTTATTTAGCGCATTTTAATTAGATTAACCCCCCTGTCGTGACCTGGTTAGAGCTCCTTGCCAACTTAGGGGATAGATGGGATAGGTAGGTAGCTAATCTTTGTCGTTTAAGCGCCGGGGAAAGGGTGCGGCCAAGGAAACCCTGCTAAAGAAACGAGAAATCCCCAATCTACTAGATTTGCGTCAAGGGGAGGCGAGATTCAATTGAGACCATTGACCACGGGCAATGGGACGAGTATCGTCATGGGGATTCGAATTGCACAATCTGACATTACGGCCTGTGCTCAAATCACCTCAATTGTCTCCTTCATTGGCGTGCAATTGCTCGCAATATCTCTCCTTTTTGTCTCCCGGGGGCTGGAATGTTTGTGACTTTCCCTCCCCGCAGTGGTAACGTGCTTGTAGAGCTTCGGTCGTGAGAGGGCATAGAGTTGGGGCGGCGGCTGCTTGCGTCAGGTCACGCGATAACGGACGGGATGGGGATGAGACCCGCCCGCTAGAGTCCAAGATCCAACCCCCGCCGCCGCGCCGTCAAGGAGGTGGAGCCAGAGTGAGGCGCTGCTTGCACCGAGACCCATGATGGACCATCATCATCATGAATGATGGGAGAAAAGAAACTGGGGCCCTTTTGGTTGCCAATGACTCTTTTTCCGTATGCGCTGGTCACAATTGACCCATCCCAGTCTCCGGGGCCGGCACTCGCTCGCTTCCAACTTGTTGGGGGGAGAGAGATGGATCCATTGCGAAAGCAAAGCTCACCTGGCCGTGTACATACTGTAGTGTAGGTACCTAGTCAGACAGGGGAGGTAGCTTTGGGGAGCTTCCCCTCGTCGAAGAGACGTCCTGCCTAGGGAACATCGGCCGGGCCATGACCTGATTGGGCACGAGGTGATGCCATCACCCAGCGTCCCTCGCGTGACTCTCGGGATATAAAGCTTGGGAGCTGTCCCTGGATTGCATCTCGCTCTATCCCATCCAGCATCTGTCTGTCCCATCAATAGTCATTGACACCAACCAATTGCGAACCAACGACAACATCTCTTTTTGAGATCTAAACACCTTCCAACCTCTTCAAGCACACACCTCCTCTCTCCAACAAGACCCCCAACACACACACGAGATACAGGGATTCTACATTGATTCACTGTCTACATCCACTGTCTACTTATTCAATCAACGAACAATCGCCATCATCCAACACGTGCCCGTCTGCCTTGTATAAGAGCATCTGAGCAACAGCTACACAACAAGACTTGTTTCTCACATCACACATCCATCGCAACACTTTACTCTCACATACACACACACACGCTCATCAGCATCACATCGCCTCCCAACTAGTCCCTCACACCTCTTCAATCAAAAGTAAGTTTATAGTCTCCTTTTTCCCTGCCGCCTCCCGCCACTTCCTCTCGTCCCTCTCTCCTCCGTCTCCCGGAGTCGAGGTATACACGGAGTACCTGCCTCCTCGCCCGCCCACTGCGACTGCACTCCCGGCACCCCGCACCCGCATGGAGCACCCAAACTCGCTCACCCGGGGAAGGGGGCTCCCTGGCGATTGCCGTCTCTGTCGGCGTCTGTCTGGTGACGTTTGATCCGGCCTCCATTTAAAAGCCATCCGAGCCCCCTTCGTTCTCGAGCATCTTGACCCCTCTTTCCCATCCTTCATCATCCTGATCATCACTTGTCATCTACAATTTGTATCTTCGCATCAACACGACTCTCCTCCATCTGTAACACCAAAGCACCTCCCCTTCTACACATCTCACAAGTTAGCTCGCTGTCTACCCCTCTACATCAACCTCATGATGCTGACTCCCATCTCTCGTAGTGACTCGCTCTCACAAGGCCAACGACCGTGACCACAAGGGTCTCGCTGAGGGCACTGCCCTCCCCACTGAGCATCTTCCTCGCTTCTTTGCCAAGAACGGCTATGCCGATGTCGACCCCAAGAAAGTGAAGAAGGACGGCTCTGGTCGAGGTAACTGGTATGTGATACAGAAACCAACTTTACTATACAACAGCGCACTAACACGACTACCAGGGGAACCGTCAACGACGACATCGCTGATGAAGACTTCACCTTTACCAACGCTCGTCGCCGCTCCAACAGCAGCAGCTTCTCGCACCACGTCTCAGACCTCAAGACCAAGTTCGAGGTCAACGAGCCCGAGCCCGTCTTTGAGGAGTCGGTCCATGGTCCAGAGGACGAGGACCACGAGGACCTCACCAAGACCGACTCTTCCGAGAGCGGCCGATCCTCTTCCTAATCGGCATATCGCATCCTCCTCGAGAGGTCGATAGTCATACGCTTGCTGCCATGTTTGGCAGCAGCATCTTTTTGAGGGTCCAACTGTACAAGGAACTAGGGGGGGACAAGGTTTGATCTTTTTTTCTTAATGCAAGCACGAAACGACATGGAATGAAACGAATGAAACAACAGAATTATCAGGGGATGAATACTTGATCAAACGGCTGGAGGGGAATCGGAATGGATATTTTTGGACGGAGTTGACGGACCCTCGTGGCTATTCACTGATCTCGACGTGGATCAATGGTTATGGACCGCCTGTGAAGACTTCTTTTTTTCACGCGGCCAGATGTATTACTGTATCATTAGCTTAGCTTAACAACAAAGCGACGACAAGGCTGGAAAGATGCTCATATGAGCCCAGCCAAAAACCACTTTGTTCCTTTGCATGAGTTTCCCATGTCTTGTCATGACTGTGTTTGTCTCATTGACATCAAATGCCACTCTTAACAGTACCTACGCATATCCGATGAAGATGCGGTCTTTCAAATCCGGGAACCCGCTAAGCTCAGCTGGGCTGCCGGGCCTCAAGACCCGAGACCATCACGAGTTCACCTGCAGCAAATGAGAGTCGGATAGGGACATGCGCCAGAAAACCCATTGAGCGAATAACCAAACCGTGTTACCCTGTCTACTGTATCCTCGACAAAACAGAAAAAAGCCCCCCTTCATCTTCTACCCCGCTCCCTCAAACTCCCCATCCTCCAGCACACAGTACAGTATCAGCCACGACGATCCCTCGCTTGCCTCCCAAGAGGTTGCTAGCGCTTGGAAGGGGGGTAAGCTTCACAGTGCTTCTGTGATAATACTGTGTGTGCGTGCTCTTTTCGGGCGCCCGTCGTGATGGAATGTACGCAGAGAGAGGTTGTTCTCATTTGCTGTGATGGGAATGTAATGGTCGCATGGTGATAAGGGCGACGACATGGACGACTGCTTTAGAGGTAGAGGGTGATGGAGAGGTATCAGTGATCAATTGGTATTGTAATTTACGGTACATTTTCTAGAGTGATCACATTTGGAAGAACATGCTTTCAAAAAAAGCAACTTTCAAAACACAAGTTCCAGCAGGATCCTGCCAGCTTCAGCATCACCATGCGACCATTACA
>JAALXN010001574.1:0-14377 GCA_012978555.1 Fusarium drepaniforme | reverse complement strand
CACAGTATCCAAACTGGCGTGATGAGCATGTAGATTCCATCTCGTACGGGCACGACATCTCGACGCTGGCACTCGCCATTCCTTTTGGCATCTTGCGCCCTGATGACCCGCGTGTCGCTGCCACCGCCGACAGCATCTACAAAACACTCTGGAACCAACGCGTCGGCGGTTTGAGCCGTTATGAGGGCGACTCGTATGGCGGAGGCAATCCGTGGCCGTTGGCAACATTGTGGCTTGCCATGTATGAGGCTGGTCGTGGCCGTGGGGACAAAGCCCGCCAGATGGTCGACTGGGTTGAGAGCCACATGACGCCCGCTGGCCTCGTGCCGGAGCAGGTTCACAGGACCGAGGGGACTCCTGTCGCTGCCGTACCGTTGTCCTGGTCGCACGGTATGATTGCCCTCGCTGTCGCTGCCATCCTTGACAACAGCTCCTGATTATAGCGGGCTGTTCGATGATGAGATGATGGCTTGACGACTGGTAAAGATGATCAAGATGGAGCTTTGTGGACAGGTGAACCTGTAAATACACGTTTCAATACATTTGCGGGAGAAATACATGCGATAGATTCAGTAACGCCACATTCAATGAAGGCTTCATATCTGTAAAGTCAGTAAACCATCCTGAGCCCTCCTAAATGTTAAAACCCATCGGACACAAAACGGGCTCCCAGTCCCTCGGCTCGTGTTGTGGTATGATTGTCTTACGACAGTGCAGTGCATCTATTGTGTCTTTATACATGGTTGGTGGTCAGCAAGCAGATTTAGCGCAACACCCTAGCCGGAATAAATGGCTCTACAGTGTTGTCATGGTTGATCGAGATGTCCGAAAGAGCAATTGCTATGGTGCGGTTCGTTCAACTCATTAAGGCTGCCAGGGCCAATGGTGTTACGAGTGTCCATCTCGACGTACCAATCGTCAAAGAGGCTGAACAAATCCCCAGATGTGGGTTGCATCCTGGGAACGGAGTTTTCGATGAGCATTTCCTGCCCGGCTTCAAAAACGGATGAACTCTGGAACTGCTGAATCTCGAGTGCCTTGGCGAAGAGGTCGTTGAGCAGCGCCTTATTCCCGTTCGAGAAGGATGACAGGCGCTGATGGATTTGCTTCAGCATGAGGACAGCGCGGGCCCCAAAGGTGTCTGGAGAGTACAACGGCGTATGGTATATCTCGCGGACATTTTCGATAAGTATCGAAGCAATCTGGAATATCTTCTGCTCCATACCGAAACCATGAGCCTCTAGGTCGGCCAGCGAGTAGCGATGGAGGGTCGCAATGAGCTCTTCCGCCACGTCCAGGAGATGAAATAAAGGGTTAGGTTCAGCTTCAGAGACAAGCATATCAAATCCGTTCTTGTGCAGCACGTTCCACAAGAGAACTCGCAGCCAGCCGGTCGTCACGTCAATGTCGGCCATGTTGCACTTGGTCATGCCCATGACATCGCGGACGCGGTCACGCAGAGAGCGTTCCAGGCGCCCCAGGTGCTCGATGTCTTCGAAGAAGGCCTGACCATACCGTCCCAAGATGCTGATCATGCCGGACCGCTCGACCTCGGCGAACAGATCGGCTAGACAGACCAAAGCTGTCGAGTCACAGGTTGCCGTGGATAGCCCGTGAGACAAGGCAGTCTGGATTGGCAGAGGGGGGAGAACTGGCGGCAGTCGGTGGAATACGGAGTTGCCTCTCTCCGTGACAAAGAGCAGCATGTACACCTTGAGACGTAGTTGCACTTCCGGGAGAGGCATATCGGGCGTAGCGACTTGGTCCGGACCAAGTTTCATGATCTGGGCGAGCGAGATGGCTTCACGCAGGTGCAGAAGGGAACTGGTGCTTCCGGCACTAATATTCTCGTGGTAAGCGTGCAGAAAGAATGCCGTGGAAAGGCGGGCTAGGTTGAGCCGGTCACCGGAGATGCTGGAGTCGTTCCGTAGGCGTTGGCATTCTAAAGCGCAGAGTGCAGCCGAGGGACACTGGCCCGGTAGCACGTCAGCGACATGCAGGCGGCTAATCGTAGCTGCAGCGACGGCCAGGGCGAGGGCGTAGTCGTCAACATCGTCCCCCTTGGTGATCCTCGTGAGCAGATCGTCAACTTCAACGATTGGCCAAACGGCGTAGAAGCGGGACCAGAAGAGGTCTAGAATCCGTCTGAGAATGCTGATCGCAACGGGACGTCTCTTGGAATGTAATCGTCGTATGGTGCCATGGTCACAAGAGACTTGGGATGAAGATGCCGCGTCAACCACAGCATCATCCGAGATTCGCGAACGGTGACCGATGCGCCTTTGGAGCCCTCGGGGCGGGCCGCGCATGCGTTGAATGTCGATATAAGAGCATTGAACCCCCGTGGTGGTGCATCGCTGACAGGGTCTGGATCCGCTGCACTTGATCTTGCGGATCCTGCAGCGATCACAGGCCTTGGACACAACCTGACGCTGCGGGGGGGACATATTTTTCTCAAAGCACGTGTGATTTCCGACAGGGGTAGTGCATGCACAAGCTGGGGATGAGAGCGTGGTGATGTTGAGGTCTAATCTGTTTGGTTGTGGCTGCTGTATTCTTAGCTGCTTTGCCCGGAAGCGGGGTTTGGCCGACAGCCGACGCGTGTTCTAGGGTATGTAGAATGGCTAGGGTGAAGTGAGTATACTGCTTCGAACCATGAGGCCTTGAGGTTAGCAGCCAATGGATACAACTGCGTTCTCATGACCGCAACAACGGAGCGCAAGCCCCCGAGACTTTTGTTCAGTCAAGGTTGCCAAAGATGATAGCTTTCAGTTGTGCTAGAGGGCTCGAGATATAGATGCGTGCCGATGGATGTGATTCCTCGTTGTACGTACAAACAATCATATCACTTGTTCTGAGATTTGAAGCAAATGATCACCCCATTTACCGCTCAGAATCGCTCCCCAAACCATTCACCTCAACAGTTCTCGACATGTGCACTTTTCCGTCCCTAGCGAGAGCTTAATTAATCAAGGGGAACCCCTGCAGACTCGCAGGTCGTCAGGATAAGACCGCGAACTTAGGTCCTTGTCAAGGCCCTTCAAGACGTATAGTCTAAGCATAAGCCCAGTTCAGGTGGTCATAGGCAATGGGGGGTGCAGGCCCGGCCAAATTGACATGACATGGTACACTGATGCAACTTGATGTCCGGCCGAGGCTGACTGGCGCGAACAACGATACGGCAACAGAGCACCAACCAGCCAACATCAGTTGACCAACCTGGTGGCCGCGGCTTGTTGGTCCTCTAGAGTCCAGCCTCGACAAAGCACAGTGCGGAGCCTTCTGTGAAAGTTGTCAATGGTGCGGAAGGGGCCCCGGTGCTTGGGGCCGGGTAGTCTCGGGTTATGAAAGAACCCGCCAGTAATATTAGATATACCGTACTGTGTAGGGGTTAGAATTTAGAAGAGCTGTTGGATTATGCTGTGAAGGCTATTGAGAATATGCGCTTAGGACTCGGCCATACATTAACGGCATCCATAGACAAAGAGAAGACCATCGATACGTTCTATGATAATGCAGACACGCCTCTTATGCTCGAACGAATAATATACCTTAGGAATAAGGATGGTATTGGTTTCGGCTATAAAGCGCATCATAGACGCTTCGGCAAGGGAGGTAAAGGATGTCAGGCGATATATACTCGATTCAAGCCTCGCCATGCGTGCAGGCAGTTCATTCTACCTAGACATGCAGTATTAGTGCTCAAGACTGCAAGTTACTCGTAAGCCTGAGCGAGCTGCATTGGTGACCAGCACGAAACTCGACCTCGCAGACACCTGTAAATTTGAAATACATGGAATCTAGCTTTCTTCTATCTCCATACCTAGTTATGCTTTAAAAGCTTCAGCCAGCACCGGAGCCAGACGATCCTTGCAGGATTATATAAATCAAGCCAAGGGCTGCTATTGATATACGGTAAGAGTCTAGGGCTTACACAGCAACCAACATACAACGATATACTCTGACATACTATCCGCTATGGATAAAAGTCACCGTCAAGGCTTTGCTCCGCTGGGAAACCAGTCGCCGTGCTGCGCCGCCAGCTTGAACTGCTCATGCTTCTTCATGACCTCGTCCAGCATCTCACGAAGCCTCAGCTGTTCTTCATAATTCTGCTTCGCTTCCAAGGTCCTCTCATACTTGGAGATGTCAGCCGCGGCCGCTCGCACCTCTTCCTGCACTGAAGCTAGCTGGTCTTGGGCAACGCGAAGACACTGTGGTAGATCTGACCCGAATCCACTGATAGACATGCGAAAGCAGTGCGCGCCGTTAAGAAGCATGCTATTGCGCTGCCATAGCGATTCCTCCATCGCTCTTCGTTCGTGTTGCTCAAGGAATTGCCCCAGCTCGTTGGGGTCGTTGTCCACATGCGTGGTATGATCGTCAACGATGGGGCGTCGCGGCAGCTTACTCTTCAGTGCCTCCATTGACTCGTCAGCTAGCCCTCGAAAACTAGCAGCCAACCGTTCTTGCGCCTGTGCTATGCGAATTCTGGTCCTGGCTTCCGCTTCTACTTGATTTGCCTGACGCAGTCGGCCCTTGGCTTCCACTAGGCCCTGTTGTAACTTATCATGGCTGAGCTCGGCAAGTCGCTGTTCGAAGGCTGCATAGGAGGTGATAGGGGAAGACGAAGTGCTATTAGATACGCTGTCGGAGACCTCCTTGTGACTATGGCTCTGGGCGTTCTCAATCAAGTTGTCTAGAATAGCCACCCCGGTCTCATCAAAGTCAGAGCGATCGGCACTCATGAGCAGAGATAGTACCTCTTGCTTCTTTGCCATCGGAGCGATGTCGTGCGCGAAGCTCTTGCAAGACTTGCCCTGTATAGTAAGTTGCAGGCAGGCCAAAACCCAAGCTCCACAACTCCAGCTGTCTTTCTGGCGTGGACATTCCTGTCACTGATGATCAGCATATTGCGTCAGCAATAGGAGATAAAACAAACCTCTTGGCTGACCGTCACATGTCCTTTGTGGCCGTACCGGGCTAGCTAATCCCGAATACGCCGGATGACCAACTCGTTGCGCTTGGTCGAAGGAGAAGAGTCGTGGTGCTGAAAGAGGAACCCCCCTTCACTTCGTTTGAGCACTCCAAGGCTCCAATGACCATCGTGGTGGATAGGAAAGCAGACGACCTCTGCGTGTCGGAGTCGTCGCACCTCAGAGGGAAGAGTGTCGGAATGCGCGTCATCGAAGAACCACAGTGGGTGTAGGAGGAGCATTGACTGAGACTTGTCGTACCGAGACAGGATTGCACGGCAGCATAGGTCAAGGACATCGTCGGTGAGGGATTCTTCAGTTGTAAGCTGCCGAAGAATCTTTTGTGAGACTTGAGCACTATCTAAGTGAATCGGGCTTGATCCCCGGTTGCTCAAAGACTCTCCATCCAAGTCAACCAGGCCCTCAGTTTCGGTGTCCAGTTTCCGTTTCAAGTTGGGGTTTGATGCGCAAATGACTCCCCTCGATGAGCCGATTGTGTCATCGGGACTCTTAGTAACTCGCTGAGCAGGCACTCTAGACTGATCGGTGAGAATCGTAATTGCATCCCTGAGACCTCTTGGTGTTGCGATCATTGGTGGCTGGGACGTGCTGGTGTCCGATGGCCCAGAGCAAGAGAAGTGATCCTTGTCCAGTAATTGATGGCCACTGACCTCTTGGTCTGTGATATCTGGCAGTATCGCCATGTCCTGTTGTACAGTAGGCCGGTCTGGTGAAGCCATGTCAACAATCTCTGTATCCACTGGGAGTTGCAGTGTTGTGATAGCCTCGAGCTGGATTCTGGAGTTGGAAATGGTGGGAGAAGGGGCATTGTCGATATTGTCAAAGAGTTCATCGGGCGCCGAGTGACCAAGGTCTCCTCGCCCCAGCTCGAGAGTGGCCTCCTCCTCGGGAGCGTCGTCGGCATCGTTGGTCGCATCGTTGGTGCCGCGGTTGGCGGAAGAAGAGAGCGTGACTTGGCTCTCGAGACGCTGGTTATATGGGTATTGTCCATCAACCTCCTCGGTGTCCCCTCTACTAGATTCGCCCCAAGTTTCCTTGACCCGCTTGAGTGCTTCGGTGGCTTGATCGCCACTGAAATAGGGAGCTCTCTTCCCGGCCTTGACCATCCCTCGGAGAAGACCATCAGGCTCCCAAAGAGAGTGCAAAAACTGTCGACCCTTGGGTTCCAGAATGGTAGTGATCCTGGACATTTGGTTGACCACCATCTGTGGAACGTCCCCTGTTGGTCCCATGGAGACATACGCATCTCGAACGTCCTGGGGCAACCAATTCCGTCCACCCCAAGCCGTATCAAGACGTTCCGAGGACATCCTAGCAAGCTCATCGGTGCGTTGCCTCTTTGTCAGGTTCATTGTCTGGGTCTTCTCCTCCTTGGACAGCAAGGTTTTGGCTTCGCGGCAGCCGGCGTTGACCTTTGGGGTTTCAATCACGATACCTTTGAGGACCAACGACTGATCTCCGGATGGAAACGAAGGGATGATATGCTGTGCGAACGAGTGAGAAACATGCGTTGGCGTATCGTATCTTTTGATGATGGTGGCATAAGCGGCGGTTGTCTGTCAGAGAAAAGGGTCAGTAAATACTACATGGTCCATGGGACGGAGCGAAGATAGGTGTCACAAACCAACTCTTGTCGTCGCTCGATCTCCGTAGATTCTCCCAGAGGCCGAACTCCCATCACTGGTGGTCCTGGAGCGATTGGTAGTAAGGTCCTGTGTGGCCCAGTTGCTGATCTCGCCTCGTCTTGATCAGAACCAGGCGTCACATCGGCAGGGGCCATGGGATGAGTGATTTAAACAACGCTCAAGGGGAAGCTGAATACTGGGCGACAGGTCTAAAGTGGCATGGGGCGGCCAGTCTTGACGGCATCGTCGTTGTCGAATGGAAACCCCGCCGAGTCGAAGTCCGGGTTGTCATAGATGTCAAGAGGCAAGAGGCAGGCGGGTGGTCACGTGCTCTCCAATCAACGCCACCAGCACCTGCCAATTCAATCCAGATCGCAAGCCTTTGCATGAAACAGACTGGGCCAGTTAGGAGAGCGCGCTCTCAAAAAAAAGATGGCCCGCGGCTGTGATTGGTTATGGGAAACAAGCCCCACTTCACAATACCCGCAGAGCCAATCAACACTGAGCCTTTTCGAGAATCCACTCGAGCATCTCGCATGGATGGACGTATGCATTGTCGCGATCTTGAGATCCAACAAATCCAATATCCAAGGTAAGGCAGAAGGGCGGTGCTCGGTCGAATTCCGCAGGGGTTAAGCGAGCAAGTGTCGATCGAGGTCCATCGTGCAAATCATGCAAATTGCGCAAATTGTGCAAGGCAGTGGTGGATGCACGTGTTCTCCAGGTGTCGATAAGTCGTGGGCCGCCGCGACTTCCATTCAGGCAGGTAACAACAGAATCAGCAGAAGAGACCTAACCTCGTGAGTGTAGATGAAGTAACCCAAGGTTCATTATCGTGCGCGCAGATAGGGCAACAGCACGTCGTGGTCTAGAATTGGAGAGGGGAGATCTGAGGAGTATAATCCAGAGACCTCGAAGAGTTAACAATGTTCATGCCTGCTTGGGAGAATAATAGGGGCGCGGAGAAATGAAAATGGAGATCCTGGATATGATTTGCAGGAGACCTAGGGAAAGAATCTATATCCTAGAAGAAACTCGACAGTGGTGGGAACCATTGCCACAAGAAAGCGATTCTTTCAATCCATCATGGCCCAAATCAAGGCCCTCAAGGTGGTTTGGTGTTCTAACAAAATCTACTGGGGAAACCCCCGCACGCAGTCTCTGGACAGTCAACCCTTTTCCTCAGGAGAGAGCCAGCGTCTTGTCCGTGGACACATTGGACGCGCAAAGTACGTAGAAACGGCTACTATGACTCCATGATTCCTTCGACAATAAACAATGACTTTTAAGCATGTAGAAATCTCAAGCCATGATCAGTTGGTGCGTAAGAATGAGCAAAGCAGCTCGAGTCCATTTGGGAGCTATACGCCGATCACGTGGTCTTGTTTATATAGTAACGCTTTCTAGCGGATATGATAGGATTAATCAGCCGGTCATGGAAAAAATCTGCTGCGTGAATTTAGGATACATTATGGTCTACGCAGCACGCCATGGCCAGCAGAACATCAGATAATGCAGTTGTCCCTAATCCAGGAGCCCCAAAGTCCTTGTCTTGCCTTAAATGCAAGCAGAGCAAACAGAAATGCGACAAAAGCTTGCCGCAATGTCTTCGTTGCGCAGAGAAAGGAAAAGAATGCATATATCCCGGTGCACGACAGACGAATACGGTCAAAAGAAGACAGGTCCGTGACCTGGAGGCCATTTTAGGTCCGTTCATTTGCATTTTCTACCACTAGTAGCGGTTGAGTTTCTTGATTTCGGTAACTCTAACATGGCAGCACAGAGCGAGTTGAACAACAGATTGGCAGTCTCGGCGCAGGAGAATCTATGTATTCACATTCGGAGCGAGCTGCCCCCGAGCTTCAAGGTCGTCAAGCAGAAGCGGATTCTACCGACAGTTTGAACAACCATCTACTCCTGGCATCGCCATTGCTTTCAGGCGATATATCTCAGCCAATTCCATCCATCGATCCCCATCTGCGGGAAGAGCTGTAAGAACCCATATTTCGAAGAGTCTTGATTCCCACTGAAGAATGGCATGTTAGAACCACTATATATTTTGACAAGCTATATCATGCGGCGCCAATGATCCATCGAAGACGTTACATGGCCTCACTAGGCCACCCTCCTTCCCACCAACCCCCCTATTGTCTTCAGCTGATAATTATGGCTTCCGCGGCATATATCACAGACGACTATGCGTCAATGGCTCCCACATTGTATCAGCGTGCGAAGGATCTAACCGAGGAGGATGAGATACATGTGAGTTATCAGAAAGCCCTGCAACAACCACACTCAGCTACTTATGTCTCATAGGAACAAGAACATAACGTTCTGACATTGGCGCATACTCAGTGTTGGATACTTATTTCTAATTTTGAGGCTCGACTTGCCATGTTCTCGCAAGCGTCTATCAGTTTGGGCAAGGCCATTCGGACTGCACAGATGCTTAACCTGCACCAACTTGATCGGAATGAGCCGGCCTCTTACAGCCGTTCACCATCCTCCCCTGCGTCTACTGAAGACTGGTCTGAATTAGAAGAATGCCGCAGGACATGGTGGGTAGCCTTTACGTCGGACCGCCTAGTCTTTTCAACTTCTGGACTACCCGTCTTGATCCATGAGCGAGACGTAAGTGACGAAGCGTGAGATAGGCTTAAAGCCAAGAGCTTATGCGGCACAGATACAAACTCTGCTTCCAACTTCTGAAGATGCTTTCACGAGTGGTATCAAGGAGGAAACAAAGACTTTCCAGGACGCATTGAGGCAACCTGGGCCAGGATGCTCGCCACTTGCATTCCGCGCTCTAGCTGCGCACTTGTTTTATCTATCCTTGAAGACAATGCCTTCAGCCCACGGTGAGGGTGATGCGGAGGGGAACCAAGACAGTTGGTTAAACCAATACGATGAGATTGATAGCCGCCTGGCTCTGTTGTTGACGCAACTGCCAGAACGCCTACGACTGCCACAGGCCTCGCGTTGTCAACAAGCCGTGTTTGTCAACATTCTCATCCACGAGGCTACCATCTGCCTGCACAAATCTATACTGGAGAGGGCGCAGCACACTCGGGGTCTTATTCCAGAGCCTGTTATACGCCGGAGTCAGAGCCGAATGATGACGGCGGCAGAAGAAATTCTGTCTATTTTCCGTCTACGGCTCGATCTCAAAATTGCTTTGAGAAATCCCATCCTTAACTTTGCGGCTTACACAGCGGGCCTAGTCTTCCTAGAACGAGCCGCAGACGGACAGAGCGCAGAAAGCAGACACAATGTCAACTTTTTTATCAATGTTCTGGACGATATCAGCCATACTCATCCGGCCGCTAGAGAACTGGCAGATCAGCTGACGGCAAATGCGAGAGCAGCGGGCATTGAAAGAAGCATCGGGGTGAACTAGGTGCCAAATAGATATATATACACATATGTGGTGTATTAAAATCAAACTCAACCGTTATTGTAGTCTAGCAGTCGCGTCGGCTTCATCCTCGTCGTCCTCCAGAAGTAGGGTCAACTTCCTCATTTGACGTTTTCGAGTCACACTAGACCGTTTGAAATACCTGGAACATGGTCTGGGCCGCGCTTGACAGCAAAGTTGTTACTGAGCGAGTGAGAAGTAGGCTTGAGGAAGCTCATCCAAGCTGCGCTTCTTCAAAAATTCCTCCCATGTCTCCGGTTTAACATCAGAATATCGTTCATTATCAGTTGAAGGACCGACAAAAGTCTGGCCATTGAGCCAATAATACATGAAAAACCTACAAGAGTTAGTCTCGGGCTCTGGGCCGAATGGGGAGTTTCTGTGGACTGCCAACGCGACATTAACAGCTTTCACACTTACAAAAACATGTAGCTGAACACGTCGCTAGGATTCTTGGCCCGTAGAGCGTTCATCTGGATCTTCAAGTCATCGAGGCTCCCTAGGCGCTCGAGCTTAGGCTGGACGCCATACACTTCCTGGAACGTTGCAGCGATCTCTTTGATCGACTTGCGGTCGCCAAGATCTAAGAATGACTCGTTAATAACCACAAAGCCTACCACTATCCTGCTTGGAGTCTCACATTTCTTAATACCAATCGCAGACGTGTCTGCTATAACCGCAGCAGTAAACTCGGCCGCGTTGTCATACGACGTGGCCTCCCAGGGCTCATCACCCTCACCCCAATATCGCAGCGTCTTTGCTTCGGGATCCCAGACCCGAAACATAGGACTAAAGATAGGATCCATGAAGCCACCAATGAGGACATGTACACCCTTGACGGCTTTCTTCGTCTCAAGATAAGCCTTGACATGGATCATTGGGTCCTTAGGAAAGAGTTCGCCGAGGCTGAGCTTGGTATAGTCCAGAGCCCAATCGCTGGCCACGTAGCGAAGGACACCAGCTTCCTCACAAGCATCGATGAGCTTCTTCTGCCCATCTACCATAAGGTCATCGGCACCCAAATAAGCACAAACGACAACATCGCAGCCAGTAACGAACGGTTTGATGGCTGTGTCGTCAAATGCTTCGCCTTGGAAGAGTTTGAGGCGGGGCGATTCAGCGAGAGCGGCGACCACCTTGGAGGGATCACGAGCATAGCCACGGAGGTGGATGTTAGGGCTCTGGAGGAGCTTCGAGGCGAGCAGGCGTCCGAACTTGCCCGTGATACCAGCGAGGCCAACGGTAAGGGATGACATGATGAGAGGCGTGATATAGAGCGAGTAACTTGAATCGAGGTTGTGTTGATGTTTAGAATTGCAACAAAGCAGTGGGCTTGATCGCTCTTATATGTTCTCCAGGTCCTTACACCACCTCATAGTAGTCGTAGTCCTGCCTCTTTACATGTTCTTACCAGCGGACATTGTCGGACGCCGAATGATTACTAAGGTACCTTGGTAGGTGTCAACCATTCCGCGACACGTACCCTGGTTTGTCAGGTTCGGACATTCTTTCGCGCCAAAAGTATTACGATCGCGCCACTCGGCTTTTGCGAGTCCGAGTTTTGTTGATCGGCGATTCTATCCTCCTCAGCGATTTAGACGGGCCGAAAGTCAATGGGGTCCCTTAACCATTGCATTATTATCGATGTTTGCTTGTCACTTGTTGGAGGCGACTCTAAAACCCAACCAGCCAAGGCATATCAAGTATAGCCAGCATGCCTTGGATCACATTTCGCAACAGTCGTGGGAGGAAACATGATCACGACAGCTAGGAAAGGTGAGAGGCATCGAGTTATGTCCCTCTAGGTCTTTAATACAGAGGCCAAGGTGGCAAAAAAGGTTGATCAATTACAATTAATCTGAGTGGAGTAGTCGAAATGCTACGTTGGCAGTGATGATTCCCACATCCGTTAAAAATAAGCTGCATGGTTCTATTTGTGGGATCTGCACACTCAATGTTAGCGCTTGGAAACTTCGTCGAGGTGCTCAAATGCTAGATACTCACCAGGTCCGGTGGAACTTCTATGCCCACGTAGTACATATCTCTAGCAACTTGGTTTGCCAATGACTTGGCAACGGCATTGTCTTGGCTGATTGTGACCAACACAGAGAGTAGGAACTGGGCCGTGTCTTCACTCTGCTGCTTCTGTCTTTCCAAGCAGTCTTCAATGAAAACTAGGCAGGCCAAATAAACCGCAAAGTTGAGGATTGGATTAATAAACGTCATCCTGCAGTCCGGTACCATGCGGAGGATATGTGCGATCTCTTCTGCCGAGTGGAGGAGTCGTTCATGACTTTGGCGAGCTTGTTGGCTCACCCATTGATCCTCCCCAGTGCTGTCAGCCGAGTAGCGGATGTTCCATAGCCCTCCACGATGAAGGCTGATGATGGCGGCATGTATATAGGTGTTGATCGTGACCGCGTCTGGATTGCTGGGGAAGTTGGATAGACGAGCAGCATCGGGCAGATTCATCAACAATAAAGAGAGATCGTTATCAAGCCGACGGTGCTGATTCCAGAACTCGTCCTGCTCGACCTCCAAGCGACTGCTTGGGCTAATTGGAGACGTATGCTCCAAGGTGTGCTGAAAGAAAAGTGCTGCAATGACTCTAATAGTAAGAATGGATTGCCCCACTGATCTTAGACTTAGTGCAGATTCTAGAGTCTCGGTGAGTTCTCTACGTCCTTTTACAAATGCCTCTTCTGTGGTCGGAAGCAATGTCGAAGTCTGGATATTGTTAGTTTCGGACAGATGATATGACATCAAGATCAACTCTCACCTCTCGCTCGTCAATGCACAAGGGCAAACCCGTTGTGCCGCAAACTAGGCGGTCCGCAATAAAGAGAACCCACCAAGTGCGACGTTTCTCTTCCAATTCAATCCAATCCTCAGTAGAGGCGATTGCAGAATCTTCACTCTTTTTGTCGAGCCGATGGAGTTGAAGCAGCTGTGCAGTACGGATGCCTCGACATAAACTGTTTACTGCTTGAGAAAACATCATTTGCTGTGCTTCGAAATTGGCCACTAAAGCCCAATATTGAACGTGAGATAATGTGATGGAGTCTTGTCCTTCGCCCTGTGTCAAGTCAGCATGGAAGTGGCTCGCCTCGCACCGGTTATTAACACCTTTGATTCGGTTGATCTGGCTTGAACCTTAGCACGCTGATAAAGCGTTCTTGCCACGACCTGATTGTTCCGTGAAACACTTGCCCCTAAAGCCATTATGATATATATCAGGCATTTTGGGGTCTGACGAGTTGCCTGCTGAGATAATGACCCCATGAAGCGCGCCTTGTGAACCATTGGGGCGGCCCACCCCATATTGTCGAAGTATGTCTCAATTCTACCGTTTTAAATTAGAAAACATCAGGTAACTTGGCATTGATCACCGTACAATTCCAGCGAGGAGCCATGATAGGAGTCATGGCCAAGACTTAACCCTACGCTCAAACTATCTTCATCGAATAACGTCAAGTTCAACGTAGCCGGTTGCGATCCATGAGAAGTCTGGTCATCCTCTCTGGGTGTTTCGAGCGAGTTGCTTGTTTCTCGAGTATTTGGTTGGCCAACGGTATCTTCTTCTGATGCTTGTTGCTGATTCGCATGGAAGGCCGCAAGTTGATGCTCGAGTTGAACTATATCGCAGCTGGGATTAAAATCTGGAACGACATTAAAGTGAGAGGTTTTCAGTGTACCTAGCTTCGTCTCAAGCTCACGGATCTTCCTTGGTCTACCGGTTTTTGACTTCCTCGAACCGGGAAAAACACAGTCTTCGCCTGATTGTGTACAACGGCTACAAGACGGCAAAACGCGGTCGCATCTCAGCTTTTTGCTTCTGCAGGTCAAGCATGACATGCGCATTTGCTGTTGGCTCATGGTGGAGAGGATAACCGGCGTTGCTGTCTTGTCCGAAGACCTGCAGTAATCGTGACCAGCTTTAGTGGCAGCTGAATGTGAGGGTTATGGCCACGACAGTGGTTTTCGGCATTTATGGAAAACTGGAAAGTGTCTATTATTACTAATCGTTTGAGAACTAATACTAAATCGGTGTCCGATAAATGCCGAGGAAATTACTATATTTTTCTATTAAGAGAGAATTTAATTACTTACTAACTTATATAAGCTAAGGCTAAGGTAAGAAAACTTAATAAATTATATTAATTATAATATTATAAAATATCACTTATATACTTAGATTTATATATAAAAACTAGCTTTTTAAAAAAAAGTTTTTAAAAAAATTTAAAAATAAATAAAAATATAAAGAAAATTATTTAAAAAAAAATATTATAATTTTAATAATATTCTTTTTATAAATATAATTTTATTAAGTATTTTAT